>JAQGBT010000124.1:0-79891 GCA_034698585.1 Disparrhopalites patrizii
AAGATTAATGTTGGAAATTGTCTAGTATGCATATGTAGCCCGAACAGAGCAGTTTCACTGCCATTGTTTTATTATTTATATATAGGACGAATGCCAACTTGTTTTACTTACGGAGTTCAATGAGCATCCCGTGAGGTTTCCGTCGTTAATGAGAGCTCGGGTGGCCTTTCTGCAGTATACGTAAAAAATAAAGGATTAAATGAGTAAAACTAAATGAATCAAGTCGTGTGTTATAAATTGAACAGGTACTTCAAATTGGGTGTAGAATTAAATTACCTGAAGTCCATGGCTTCCTTGGAGTGACGTGGGTTGTCCTCAAAGAAGTAGGTGTGGAAATGGTAAGCGCCGATGTCCTCGTCATCGTAGACGAATCCACTGGCGACGGCAGCGCAAGCTACCACAGCCAAGGTAAAGACCAGCTTGTTCATGGTGGACGAGTTCAGCTTCTGCGACGATCTTCTGGATCTGTTATAGATGTTCAGAACCAACTGATGATGATCCTTCGACTTCTTCCCGGGTTTATATACTATAATTTTCTTATCACTGACAAGTATGTGATTTTTATTTATTCCCCGTCTTTTTTTTTTTTCAATCACATGCTTGAACAATTGAGCACATTAAAATCAAGTGAATTAATTCATGTATACATACCTATAGGTGCTAGGGATTTATGAAGGCACTTGAGTCTCATATAATATATTAATTATTATACCACTTGATTTATTTAAAGGAAAGCGCAGCTTCGTGGATGGGAATTTGTCTAGAATAGCCAATAGGATTGAAAATATTTATTATCAGTGCAAAAATCGTATGAACTAACCTGTCAAGTTCAAGCTTTTCAAGGAAGACATAAGTGTGAAGTTGTATCTATAACCTTGTACATTCACTTGTCAGTGTTGATAGGCGCTGGAATTACGAGCAGAGAGTGATCCTATCACTCTTATTTTTTAAGTTTACAGTATTTCGACTATTGTTTGGTGTCCATATTTAAATTAATACTTATAAGTGTGTACATGTATTTTTAAATTACCTGCAATGATTGAATTCAATTACGACGTACGTTTAGGACGGTGCGGTGACGGAGTTTTATCATGGGTGATGACGATGATACATAAGCACCTGAGCACCGATTTGTTATACATCTGCCCTAAACGAAGACACTGGAGCTGTTGATGATTATACAATTATTGAAGTGCTTCAAATTGAAAAAATAATAATGTGTGGATAGTTTTAATAAAGTAGTCATCATTCATTAAAATCACTGACTACGCCGTACAGCACCCTCAAGCGTATTTGTGTTCATCGTGTGATTAAATAAAAACCTCTTGAAATGCATGAAACATAATTTTTTATACCCAAATGTTTTCCACTCAGTTCAAAGAACAGTAATTTCGGTAAGTTGGACTTGCATTTACCCTTGAACTTTTATTTGTACCTATATACAGGATCTTTCGATCCCAGATTTTGTTCTAAGGAGAAAACTACTCGGCAAAGACTTTGCATTTGGATATTTATGATATCTTTATAGATATAGTAATTATTAATTATACTTGCATTGTGTGTTATAATAACTATTAACTTTGACTGATCTAAATTTCATACTTCACTGTATTATGACTAATTATATTATGGATGAGCTTGGTTCGCTGGAAAGTACTCCTTAATTTTTTTATTTTATTAAGCGCCTGATTGATCGTAATTGCTAAATTATAAAAGTACATTATATGTTTTTTTTTCTTTTGCATAGTCATTCATTTACATTTTCTCACGTGTAAAGTGTAAAGTACAGCGGCGTTTTATGTACAATTATGCTATTTATAACGTCCAGAAATTTCAGACGTGTGCTTGCTCCAAGCTGTGGGACAGTTATTGTTATTTTTCTTGTTGGAGTGCCGCCCAAGATAAGGACAGTGTAATCTCAGTTTTGCAGATGTTGTGCATTTATGTATATGTCATATATATTATATAAATACGTTGTGGACATGGAATCACGGGTGTTCTGACTGCTTGTCATAATTATATGTAGTTTGGTGGAAGTCTTCGCAAAAGTATTTAATTTGATGAAAACACGCCATTCTGTAAAGATTGCACAAGCGTGACTGACAAAAGCACAAACTTTTTTACGCTTAATATACCTAAAGGAATTGAAAGCTATTCTTTGCTTGTGGAAAATTGTCTTTGGACAGTTTATGGTTTTTAGACGAATGATGAAAAATTCAATTCACTCGGATCCATTTTGGTTAGAAGTTAGAACCATCAGAATCCGAGGTACCAGTTACGAGTATAATTAGCAACATACAAATTAGAAAATACGTACAGAGTAATTTTACCTTTACTTAATCATAGTTTACTTACAATAATGTTGTTTTGAATTAAATAAAATACAACGTAAAGAGTTATACAATACCTAAATGTCAAAAAAATCATCAAAATCATCATCAGTTTTATCCAATGTGTTGTCATCTACACGGGGTGGGTTTGCCCCAGCTTTTGTAGTCAAATCGTTGGTCTCTTTCAGTTTGTCTTTAGCAGGTTTTTCCGACAAATCCGAGTCCGAGTCCTCGTAATCCAGCTTTATTCGAACTCGTCTAGAAGCCGATACAGTCCCAGTATTACTACTGTTGGTCGTGGTAGCTTTCGGAGCCTCTTGTGTTGCTTTTGCCGAACCTGTGGAAACGACTACAGGCTTTTCCTCCGAATGGTTTTTAAATTCATCCGTGTTAAATGCTTCCTTCCGGAGTTTTTCTGGAGATTGCTCGTGTATGTTCATATGACTGAAGAAAAGAAAAAAAAAATCATTGAATGACTTGAAAATTTTTATTCTTACACGGACGTATGTAAGCACATGCATGTAATCATAAAGGTGCAACGCATACAGATTTTTCATATGCTCTTTCTTTTTGTGCCGTTTATTGTCTACTCCTATCTGTAAACGCTCTTCGGTAGTAACTACAAATAATAATTAGGTTCGTGACCTTCGTGAATAAACTTCAAGCGTTAAGACAGCATTTAACATTGAAATACGAAATAGATCACGGGCGTTTCTAAATTGTGCGTGCTACAACGTACATAATATGTAAACAATATGTATGTATAATATTAAAAACTTTGGCTAAAATGTTTTGTTCCTTTGCACATTTTGCATCAGCCTTGAACTCCCAGGGGTTTTCAGGCTTTGATTAAAACTTGGACTCGCCATTATTTTGTCAACCTTTCTTATGCCTGAAAATTTCCCGGACATGTGCTGGTTCTTTGCTCTTATCTCGCTCGGGGAAAGTGACAAGCTGAAAAGTCCAAATGCATGATTGTGTATATAAACATGAGCCGTAAGTACCGCAACACTCGTCAGGTGTGTATACTTCCAATTACAATGTAATCTGTTCCCCACAAGCATTTCAAGTACTACTGGCTATTTAAGTGTGTCCATGTGAGTAGAGTTTTATTCATTTCACAATATCCCTAACATGCTCTATGCATGTATATATGTATGTAATTATATGTACATATACATATATATGTACCTATATGCGAAGCACTTCAATTTCAAGTGCAGTTGTGTCATCCTGAGGGTTCATTAATTAAATCCAATCTTGGCTTATTTGAACAAGGGGAATGCTGTAGACATGTGTTGGTATTCCCACATACTAAATATTGTCATGAACCCGAATTTCCCCGTTCAAACTTCAAGATTTTTTTTCAGCAAATCCCCGGGGAAAGTGTGGATTTTATCCCCAAAAAACAACTATGTGGGAATTCCATAACTACCGATTTTCCCGAACTTCTCTAAATGCTCCGTCTTTTTCATTTTAGAATGCCTATGTCCGCTCATCAAACTTGGCCTGACTATTGCCAGGAATCATTCTCACTAGACATTAAACCCAAAAGGTGTATACAGCCAAAATTCATCGGAGAAAAGCCAACCTTACACACATGTTTGTCCCATTTCTGAGCACAACAAATCAACTCTCACGTGGTTTGGTGCGGATTCATACACAAATGAATAAGAACATTATACCTGTTATTATTGTCCATGGAAATCGTATTTTTATCCCAAGATTCAATTTCCTCCATAGTATTGTTGCCGAGAGTGAATTCATCCTCGATTTTAGTGAAGTTATTCAACACTTCCATTGGGTTTTGTGTGGGCTTGACGAGGAAAGGGTTTTGGGATCCCTTCCTTTCATTTTTCGTCTCACCAATAAGGATCTCCTGTTGAAAGCTTCCCCCCGAAGGTTCCACTGCCACTGTAATTCGAGATTCTGGGATGTCATGGACTTTCACTGGCTCCGTTTTTTCCACGCTATCCCTTCGGTTTGTCGTGTTTTCTTTCGTTTTAATTATTCCTAGATAATCCCCATCCAGCACACGTTGGAGGCTTTCTCCCGTTGGAATAAGATTCACCTCGACTTCGTGTGGTAATGACTCATTCAGAGTCCTATTTTGAACGGAGTCCATCACGCTGTCTCCCGGACTTGTTGTCAAGCTCTCACTGTCTTCCGTAAGTTCCAAATCATTCTCTTCATTTTCTTGGACATGCATGTTCCGTGTAGTTTCCTTCGTATTTGATGGCTCTTTCGCGTGCTCCAGCTCATCGGAGCTGATGGTGTTTTGTACCTCATTTGATATTGCGGTCCTATGATTTTCAGGCATTTGCGGCTCCTTCTGCTTTTGCTTCTGCTGCTGTTGCTGATAACTAGATCTAGCCGTTGAGTCGGAGGCATCCGAGGTCAGAGCCATATTCAGAAGATTAGGTGGTACTGCAGCCCGAGCTTTCGTCTGGAGTTTGGTGGGTATGTGAGTAGACAAGGAGAATGTCTCCGACTGTGTGGTGGTGTCATCCAAATTAATGCTCATGGGCATCATCTTTTTCTTGGTAGATAATGGCTTGGTCGAAGTCACCTCCGACTCACTCGTGGTGGAGAGGTCAAAATAGACATTATGTCGAAGCTTGTCCGTGATGCTCTCCTCCTGATCCTTCTCCCTCCGGTCGAGGGAGACGGGAAGAACTTTGACGTGGTCCCCGAAGATCGTTGGATGATAGCGGGAGTAATTGCTTTCCTGATTTGTTTTTAGCTCCTCGTCCTTTTCTTGCATGGTACGCTCACCATTACTAGCTGCGATCCCGGGGAGTCCGAAATAATATCCATTCTCAGGTTTCGCGTTAAAATAGTCTGGAAATGGTTGCTGTGTAAAATTGATGTTCTTATTATTGCTTGGATCTTGACTGTACAATTCGGGATTTGGTCGAAAGACAGGGGGCTGATCCAGTACTGAGCGGATCGGTCCGGTGATGTCCGTGTTTACACCCGTTGAGACTTTTGCTGGTGCGGATTGGTAAGACTTTTCGGTGAGGAGTTGGTCATTGCTATTACTCCGTACCAGATTTGGTTGGCTCCCATAGGTAGAAGAGTAATTCAGGTTGGACAGCTTCCGGCTGGCCATGTACTTTTTCATGAGTGTGTCGTACTCACTCTAGAGAGGGGAGGATCAGGGATTACACCATGAGACAATAAAATAATCTACAAAAAAAAAAATATTGTACATGAAAGAACATTTAATCACGTTTGAATTACCCTCATTATTCGCAGTTTTTCTGAGCGTGCCGCAAATACAGAGGCATTGGACTCCAGTTCCTTAATTTTCTCCATAATGAACTGATTTCGGTGTCTTCTTTTATCATCCTCCAATAATTCGGCTTCTCTTTTGTACATTGTTGCAGACTCTGGAGGAAATTGAGTCATCTCCTGATCCCCACAATTCCGGTCCACCTCTTCCATTGGTCTGGATGGACGAGCCCATAATTTGTCAAGTTCCTCCTGCAGATTATACTGCTCCTCTTCGTACGTCTTCAATTGACCGTGGAGGTCAGATATCCGCTCATAAAATTTCACCGACTCACCGTACGTAGAACTCATTTTTCTTTCAATTATTACACTATATTATACAGCAGCTATTCTATTTAACTTTTCTCGATATATCACAATTTAAGAAATTTATATTTAAATGGTTTTTATTCCGAGCACAAGGTGTAATCAATCTCAATGTGGTTATGCTGACAAATTTCGAAAACAATGGGAAATCACCAGCCTTTTTAAAGGTTTTCCCTTCACACTGTTCTACACAGAGACTGTTCCTCCCTTCACTGCAGGGAAGATACTCCACCTGAGTATTATTATACTACTGAAGCAATGTCGAAAAATTGAAACAAACCCTCATCGACTAAACAACCTTATGTGAAACCGAAAAGGTAGTGAGTGAGGGTCCTGGACGTGATCGTGACTTCGTGACATGCATTAATGCTGTTTGTGATCTCAAATCGTGAAATCACAGTATCACAGTCCAGTGTCCAGTTCACTAGTGCCCAGAAAAGCCCGAATTCCTTCACCAGCTAACAAACAATAATTACTTGTATAAAAAAAAATCCTCTGATTTCACCCTTTGAATTACCATGTGACACGTGAGAACGTGAGTCTTCTGTTACTTCTGTATGCTTTAGCATAAAAGGATTTATGTTAGCTGTTAGACTATGGCTATGGGTATAAGTAAAAAGTAAAAACAACCTTGTTGGGGAAAAACAGGATTTATTTATTTATTGTACACCACGCACATCCCCCTCCGTAATAGCAGAAGGGGAGAGACGGAGAGAAGCATTGGCTTTAGGGAAGTACCGGTGTTTCGCAGCTGATTGCAGATCAATAAGTGGTAACCACTGGTTACCACGGTAAACATTGCGCTACAATATGCTGGACTAGCTGGACCCTGCTGGGTTACCAAAAGATAAAAATGAAAGATGTGTTCTGTGAACTTCTGCGTGTAAAAATGGCTATTGTGCTATCTGTCTCCACAGTGTATCTGTATACACAGCTAAAAAGTGAATATTTCATAAAAAATTAGCAGAAACTTAAATTCATTCTTGTCTGCCATGAAATGAATGAAATGCATAATAACAGGCCATATGCCAGAATGTTCAGCCGCCGTTTTTGGTAGTCCTTCAGCCTTACCTTGCTGAAGACACCAATGAAGATAGTTGATTTATCCCTCGAATACGTAAAATGTGAATTGTGAATGATACACGTATGGTTATGGATTATGCACCAATAGTAATATTAAAAACAAAGCTATTCCTAATCTCCCCCCATGATTATGACGGATAATTAATGAAAGAATTAAATTGAGACTCAGTTTTAAAAGGATTTGGTGAAAAAAAATGGAATCGTTAAAGGTTTATTTCACGGAATGTCCAAAATGTGATTATATTTCCTAACCCCCATTAAAGGAGTATGTATTTCGACTTCATGGGGAATAGTAATTTCTTTGGGGTTGTAGTCTAGATCTTTTATAGCTTGGAGGATTTTATCAAGAGTTTCCACATCGGTTTCTTCATCTTCCTCATCACTTTTTTTCTTCACCGTGCCTGCGTCTCCTTGGCTCCCCTTGGCTTTAGTATCACCGGAAGCATCGGTTATCTCTCCAGTATTCTTGGCTTGACTTTTGGTTTCACAGGCTGGAATGGAGATGGTCCTATGATCTCCTGCTGAATCCACGGTGGAGCGTGATTTGGATGTATTGCGTCGGGGAGTTCTGGGCGTTTCTGGTTGAGGATTCTTACAATATTCGATGTACGACTCTGCCGACATCAAACTATCCCCGGCAACGGAGAGGAGGAATTGATGGAAATCCTCGCTATTTTTCCCCATCTGAATATTACTTCCTTGTGTCCGCAGCCTTCGTTGGAGAGTTCTGTAAATGTAGCGGATGGATTGGAACCCATTTTCCGTGTCACATAATCTGCCCACACGAAGATCCCGTTTAAGGAGGTGATTTTTGAGCCCGTTAGAACAACTTTCTTTAATCATGGAAAAAATCTCGTGCTTCAAATGATCTTCAAGCCGGGTGGTGAGATCCATGTCACCATCAGGAAGTCTGAAACACAATTAAAAAGTTGAGGCATACATTTAACCTGGTTTGGCACCACTTTTTTGATTTTCTTTAAAGTCCGGTAATGATCATACGTACAACGGGGTCACAACTACTACTTGCTGATCGCGGCAGTAGTCAACTTCGCAGACATCGTCTGGGTAAAAGAAGCTACGGGGTAATCGTATATTCCTGTATGCGGTTAGATTGGAGGTCAAACAGGGATAGCAATTGAAGAATAATTAAAAGAAAACAAATTTACGTAGTATGATTTACGAATGCTATGAATTACGAATAGTTATGTACCATTTGTAAGTAATCTGCCGAAGAATCGAGTAGACGAAGTCAGTGTAATGGGGGTAGTCGGTCAACTCCACTAAAATTACCTGGTAATTTACAAGGTAACGTGAATGGATGATTTATGGAATATTTTTTTTTTAGGTTTGAGATTTTTTATTTTCTAAATACATATTTCCAATAGAACTTGTGTTTATTATAATGTATTATGTAACGTGCATGATTTGATATCTCGGCTACGTAAGAAGAAACTCACTTGTTGCCCCAAGGAAACGGCTACGTCCACCAAACTCGGCTTCCAGTCTGTGGACAGTTTGGTGGCATTACGACACTCAATTATTTTAAACGTTGCGCTTGACTTCCTCACAAAATCCTCTGTAGCTAAGCGAAACATGATTGACACGAGGGTTTTCATATTATTTGCAATTATCTCTTCAGCGCTGAAGAGGTCCACTTTGTCCTGGCTGTGACAGTGAGCTTGGATTTTCACCTGTGCAACAAAAAAAAAAAGGTTCTGATTTAATTCTGACATGTTTTTTTTTGGAAATGTTTCCTTTGCGTATGCAATTGATTAAAATTCAATCCCGCAAGATCGTTGGGTCAATAGTTTTGTTTCTGTTCCTTATAAATGCAAACTGTGGTGCAGTGGTGCTCCTGTCCCTAATGTTTTTTTTTCGTTTTATGCGATCTATCTCAGTAGTAAGTATACTAGTTTTTTAACGTCTATTAGCACGGTTCGTGACCGTATAAATTAGTTCACTATAAAAGCATGAGATCCACTTCACCTGTATTAGCTTTCCTAGTTTTTTGATGATGTCGTCACTAACTCCCTGACTATTTCCAGGCTGACTAGATTGTTTATGTTCCTTGAATTGGTTGATTTTTTCAGCATTTTTGTCCTCGTTCAGGAGAATGGTGAAAGTGGTGAAGGTTTTACTTTTCCTCCCAGAGTAAATGGGTGCTCCAGAAACCAAAGGGGTTCGACTGCTGCGGGTACGTTTACAGAACTTAAGTCGGGACGTTGATGGTGAGGAGGACATTGTTAAAAATCTTTTTGTTCAGTTTTCCTATTTTTTCAAGAACTGTTTATAATGATGGTTTTCTCTCACATATTATAAAGTGCATTGTTTTTTAAGTGTTTAAGCTTTATTCAATATTTGCATGTTATGTGTGGGAACTGCAAAACATAAATGTTAAAATTACTTGGTAAATCATGTATGTATGCTTTTTTCTTATTTTGCGAAAGTGAAAGACGAGGAAATATTGAGTAATGGGCTATGGGCTATCAGGTGTGTTATCTTTATACCATATGTACATTTTATATACATAATATGTATTATGTATGATTGTTAAAATAAAAAGCGTCTGTATAAGCTGAATATTCTTAAGTTTGGAATGTAAATGGCAAATAGACGCGAATATAATCCTTCCCTTTCCTAATTTCCTACGTATTTACATTTACATGTACAAATAAATTAGGATTGGGATTGGGACTGATAGCGTGATTGCAATAATTGCGCCGTAAGGAAGTAGCAAATTGTGAGGATTGGCATTGCAGTCGAATCATTCTCATTGTTTGTGGGTGCGAAATTCCAAAGACAGGGACAATAATTATTGACATTTCTTAGTGGGGCAATAACGGGGCTCACTATTATTTGATTTATTGCCCTGTTAATGAAATCCGAAATTCTTGTTCACAAATTGAGAGTTCTCGCCTTTCGATCTACGGAACGTGGGTTTGGTATTACAAATTATTCTGAGATGCTTTCTGACGTTCCTGTTCCTGTTTGACAAATGACTGTCGTTTGAGATGCTCTCTGCTTTCACAACGATTGATGACCCTGGCCCAGGTCCAAGTAGTCCTATGCTATTATACTCATCCACCGAACCAAAGTCAGGATTTGGTCATTTGGTGTTTATCGCTAAATGACAATATTACCAATTGTCATTTCCATTACCCTATGCGTAAAAAATTGTTGAGCACGCCAGATCGGAGTCGGAGGATATTTGTTATTTGTCGGAAATTATAATAAATTATTTTTGTACATTTTAGTTATGAAAATTACATACAAAATTTTGGTTTACTTGAAATCTAATTCACATAATCATCAGTTTAGTAACATATAGCAACGTTTGTCATCTTTATAATAAAAAAAACTAAAACTGACAGTCAGAGTAAAAAAAACGAAAACGATGTCACCAAATAGGAAATAGCATGAAACAATTTCATTCATCATACACATTACAATTTTACAATGTACATACATTTATGTACAATCTACAAATTATTAATCATAATAATGATAATGAAACTATCAGACCTATTCACAAATTCACAAATCGTACAAGTACAACAGAATTATTATTATTAATTATTATTATTATGGTAGAAGATAGAACAGAGAACTCATTTGATAAGATTCCCCCAAGAAGGAATGTTCACATTACATACTTATACAAATATCCAGGAAGGCGTTAGTTATAAATTGATATTATATATTTAAAATTTGAACTTACGCCATTAACATTTTAAGAAAAAATGAGCACTAAAAGATGGTTGTACATATTATACTCTCTAACAAATCACCAAGGTCTTTTTTCAGCTATAACACATCGACATTCGACATCCCAGTCTATTAATACTGCTAATATAGCGCGCCAATGCCCACAGTGCATCTATCATATACAAGCATCTACAATGAACACATAACAAGGTGCAGTTCCTTGGCTCTCATTGTTTAGTCGTTTAGTGTCACTGCCAAAACTGCGAAAAGAGAAAGAACAAAGATGTATGAGGTATGGCTGTTATTGTTGATATGTATGTATGTAATGTATGTATATTACACAAGCTGTTGTCAAACGCAGGCCACATCAAAAAGACTCCACAAAAAAATATTTGTCTTTGTAAAGAATGACTACTGAGATCACCCAAGTATGTATATACGTGTGTCCATAAGTGCTTACTTAAATGTATTGAATTATACATGTTACTTAAAACACACAAAAAAAAAGCATTTTATCAAAGAAAAAAAATACTGCAAACCATTTCGTCATTCATAATTGACGGGTGTTGCTATGTAATAAATAAGTTATATGTGGAGTGAAGTACATTTCAGGAGTAGCCTCTGTCATCGTCGTGATACACGGAAACACGTGGAGAAAGGGTAAAAGTAGAGATGTATGCGCGCCCACAGCCAAGGAAAAAGAAAAAAAACTGGTTCTGGCTTCTGGCTCTCATCCATGTATGGATGTAGTACCTGAGGCCAGGAGAAAGGATTAAAAAGGGAGAAAAAGTGGTTGACGTTAAATCCACTGGAGCTTTCACGGCTGCAACTGACATGCATGGTCTTCGTCAATAGGAGAAAGCTGTAAATGTGCGGCCGTTTGGGGAAAGGCTGGTGAAGAGAGAAAGAGAGTGGGTGAAAGCTTACTATTATGTAAGTAGACACGAAGAGATTCCAGTTTCCCACATGGCACTTTAGTACTTTTACTAGGGAAACTTCCAAGGGTTTCTTCATTATTATTTTGTTGTACTGCATATCCTCCCCGTTCCCCTTTTTCTCCCCCTCCATGTAGTGTATGTGTGTTGGGCTGGAAGAGGAAAGCGCAAGTCGTCCTTTCCCTTGTTGAGTGCCCGAGAAAGAATGAGAGCCACCCCGGATTCGACGCAAGTGACTTCCTCACCATGACAATGTTGGACTAGTAGCACAGAGAGAGGAGAGAGAGAGAGTATTTTCATCCTTACAAGTGAGTAATAATGACATTATTATAAACAAAGTGGGTGAAGCATCAACAGTTCAAGATAACACACGCTTGTCTTTTTCGTCAACATCCACATCCACGTGAAAATACGGAACATTTTGCGTTAGCAACTGGATTGAGTAAACAAAGTGCATTTCTGTCCTTTCTTTGCTATTCAACAATTTATTGATGACTATATATTTTTTTGAGACAAAAACAAATTATTTACAAGAACTGGAGCAACACCGTGACAATCTTTCTTTTTGATTTGTGCAAGGTGCCACAGTACGGGGATTTGGCAAGTGCATGACCATACAATACACCTCCAAAGGAATTGTCGAAGACAAGGAAACATATCGCCGAATTTTTACTAACAATAACAAATAAAACATCCTCCGATCCGATTGTCCGAATTTTAATAATCATTTCCAAACCATTTTTTTTTATTCATGCATAGCAGTAAGCAAAGGGAAAAAATACAACAGTTTAAAGATTCCAATTCAAAGAAAATAACCAGGTAATAGGCAAGTAAGAAATATGAAAGTTATAATAAAAACTTATTTTTTCGTGTGGGAAAAAAGCACATTTTTTATATAATTTTTCAAAATTTTTGTTTTGCATGCATCCTGCTTGCTTCTTCTAATTGATTTTTTCCCAAACATTATCAACATTTCCCACGATTGTCAAACCTGTAAGGTCGTATCTATGAAAACCAATTCGAAAGAACGTACTTCGTCCTCTTCCTCGCACGGCTCGCATCACAATCTGAGATTCAAATTTCGGTTCGTGTTGGATAAAGTCATCCCCAGGTCTTTTAGTAATTCTAACCAACGCAAGTAAATTCATCGTTTCTCAGACATTATCATTTATCATTTATTATAATCCCATCCCACAAATCGTTCCTCCTTAAATGTAATTTCTCCAATCATTTTCAGATACATGAAATTATCAGTGAATTAATCCGCTCACGCTCATTTCATTACCATTACCTATACAACTTTAATTGTTCTAAATTCAAGCAAACACATTTTAATTTATTTTACTTGTTACATTTTTTTTTTTTGCATACTTTGCAAAGTCAAATATTTCTGTGTTATCAAACTTAGAAATCACTAGGATCAAAATTTCTGATGGTTAAAGTACACTAAATGCTTACTGAATTACTGAATTAATTGGAGATCAAAAATTGTGTAATCCTTGAAGCACAAGAACCATGTCAGCGGAGACGATCACGTCGAATATGAACGTCGAGTCTCGTGAAGACTTCCAGAATCAAAATGGACAAGCTGCTGGGAGAGAAGCGGATGAAGAAATCTTCCCTCTTCGGCGTGAAGGTCAGATCAATTTGAGTCACTCAGTAAAAATAAAAACATACTAATAATGTATATATTTTCAGAGAACTTTTTTTTAAATAATCGAAGAAACAGTAAGTGCACCTGTATGTAGTTTACCCTTAGGCTTTGAAGCATTTCATTCATCAGAACTACTATTTAATTTTGAAATTTGAAACTGAAAAGTGATAAATGCGGAGATAATACGTGGTTTCGTTGAAAACAGTTTACTAAATCATACATATTCATCTGTACAGTACTAAATAAGTAGTTCCTTGGTCATAACAATTGCTGGTAAGCGGTGTCATGGTTAGCGATTTATCCCGTCATTTATCATTTGATCCCTCCCATTCGCTCACCTTGTACTTTGCCTTATTCTTATAGTACAACCCACAAAACAAATATCGATTAGTTTCACCTCTCCCACAGTGTAATCTGATATTCTTTGCTAAAAAAAAATCTTTCCCTCCCCACACACACACAAAACATTAAAAACATAACAATATGTGGAAGTACAGTCTGGGAGAAAATGACTGGTTATGACCTTCGTATACATGTACAAGGTGCTCAGATTGAGTGAAGCAAAAAATACAAAAGCACTTCTACTTTTGTCCATGTTTTGTGGCGGACGAGAAGTGGGCCTTAGCCTCAAGTACTTTCTCTTATGTATTTTCCTATCTTTATCATAGTTGTAACTATACATGATAGATATACTGCAGAGAAAGTAAAAGCGTCGAGAACATGAAGAAATCATGTTGGTCACGCAAACCTCTCTCTCTCTGTCGGCCAGACTTTTTTCCAGAGACATGTAGAGGGTATGAAAATCTAAAAAAAAAAAAGAGCATGTAGACCATTTTATTTAACCTGTACAAAAAAATGTTGCATGTGTTAACTTGCTGACAGTACATGAGGAGATTGGTGTTATAATCCCTAGTATGTCCCGTATATATACGTATGTACATGTTATGTCCGTGAATATACATACATACATGTGATTCGTGCATGAATGGATAAACTTTTTTAGTTGACTCCAATTTCTCCACCCTCTATAATTGACTTCTCTTGCACTTTTAGGGCTGTTTTTTTTTAGGGGAAGGAGCACGTGCAACCAGAACATTGGTGTGCATAGGGGTTAATGGGAAATCAATAGGAAAAAGACATGGTCCGCACTCAGTTGCCAAAAAGTATTATTATATGATTATAACGATGCATAATCACTTTAAATATAACCCAAAGGGTACAGATATACAGGCTTCCGTTGCTTGGTGTAAAAATGTCGCTGCGCTCTCTTGGTGTAATCCCGAGACAAATACGATAACGCCTCACCGAAATATAGTAATTAATAGTTCCAGATTTGTTTTAGATGGTAATAGTACAGGGCTTAGGGCTATTTGGGGAGAACTATTGACAAAGTAATAATTTCCGTCCATATATATTATCGTTCTATTACACTTATTATACGGTGAGGTAGTGAGGACACAAAGGGCTCTGCAAAAGATTGATGTTATCATCTATCTCAACCGTTATAGTTATAGCATAAAACGTATTGGGACGTTGGAACTTTACTGGCTCACAATAATAAAAGTGTGAGAACGACGATATAGCGCATTACGATACAACTTCTGGAGTTTATTTACACTTACAAGGAAGATCTATAAATAATTTCTTGGCCACCATTTGCTAACTGAATGAATGGTGAAAGACTCGAAGTTCAATTTCTTTCTTTATAACCAAGTAAAATTTACTTATAAGAGAAATCCACGAAACATTTTATCCCCGCCAGGGCTATGATGGTACAGAATCATACTAACAAGTATAATTCCCAATATAATTATAGGTATGAAACTATAAACAAATCCTCACATCAATCGGCCAACATTAAACGGAGACATCGCCGTTTTTGACTTGGCCGTGCCGATTTCAAAACATTTTTGACACAAAAAATATTTGCAAAAGTCTTATCCGCTAAACTAAGCTTGGTTTTGGTATTCAACTATACAAAAATATATTTTATATCCAACATATTTCTTCTGTACAAAGTCTAATCCCAAATGAAGTTCCGTCTTTGCGCGATTAACTGCCACCCCTTACGGAATTTGGATTAAAATGCTGTGCAAAACAAGCGATTCATCTCCTTTTTTTTTGCAGAATAATGAATAATAGACGGTAGGTGGGAGATCCGGAAGTAATTATTACTGAAAAGAACAATACAACAATACAAGCGCTCGGACCTATAAATAATTTTATCCCCCCTCCCATAATAAAAATAAAAATGTAGGGAAAATTATACCCGCACCACACAAAAACAAACTAAATTGAGACAATAAAAATAAAATCGGGGAAAATCGACAACAGAATAAATGAGATAAAAGCTGCAGAGGTCTCAAGACTTTAATTTGTGCTTCTCTCGTCCTTACCGACTGTCGACCATGTCTATCATTTCCCAATATTCTCCATGTTAAAAGTTTGACGGCAAAAAAAGATTATCCTATCCGAATGATTAGCCCCAAGTGATTAGCCCATTTAAATTTTAATAAACTTAACAGTAGATGTCGAGCATCGACTGGGAAACTCATAATCCGCACATGCTATTTTTGCTACCGAGCGGGCCCAGGCGAATTAAAAAAAACTCGATTGTGACGAATATCTTTATTTTTGTACTTGATTTATTATAGGGCATACGGAAATTTTAATTTAATCTCGAAGATTTCTGATGCGTGAAATCTGTAGTGTAAAATATAGGATAAATAAACATAATATCGTGACGACGTCAATGAGTAAATGGCAAACTTGAGTAAAGTATGCATACATATATAGGGAACAACTCTGATATTACCCCCCCCCACTCCATTTATGTATACATATGTTTTCCCCTTTGTGTGAAAACCTAATCTGGGAATTTTTTCTATCCCGATCCGACCAAGATTGCCAAAGTTAAGTCGATTTTTTCCAAAAAAGTTAAAACATTAGGGAAAATACTGTCTCCAATGTAAAACATTTTTTAAGTAATTCGTGAATAGCATTTAATGGCGAGCTCAGTAAAAACATTTTTCACAATTTTTGACTAAAATTTTTAAGCAAAAATTTGCAATTCATGTATAATTAAAAAGGACTCTATTGGACTTATTCTATTTGAGTGTATTTGAGTCACGGCTACTGCTTGCGCGCCGTGCAGGAACGCCAATTCCCATAAAAAGCATTTAAATTTCCCTCCCCTCGTGAAATTTAAAACTCAAAATGAATGCAGAATATTGTTTAAGATAATGTTGGTGTAATTTTAAAAAAAAACTTCTTCAATCCCAGCCAAATCCACAGGCCACCGGATATTTTGGAAAATTCTCATTTCTGAACTTGGCGCGAAAAAATCGCCAGACAACTTCTGTTGGATTTTACTATAGGATAGCTTTTGCTAGATCCGCAGTAAAATAATATGTAGAAAACATGCCTTTCCCTTTTTACACGACTGCAGGAACATAAAATCATTGGCCATGAATAAAAAAAACCGATGATGTAGCAAATTAAGATAAGCAAATTAAGATGTAGCAAATTTAACTTGTTTTGAAAAAAAAAACATCATAATTTAGGCAATCTTGGTCGGATCGGGATAAAACAAATTGTCCAGATTTGCATTAGAATTCTCCATTGTTTCCGTTTCCATATAAACGGAGGGGAGGGGGGGTAATATTAGAGTGGGTCCCCTGTACACACGGATATTTTCATGAGTCTCGGGAATCATCAGGAGTTCTCCCGCTCGATATCGTTGTCCGCCTGTCTTCGGTCCCGCCGCACAAAAAAGTTCTTTAAAGTCGGAATGAGACGCTTGTGCGCTGTGGAGAATTTACAGCTATAAAGGATAAAAAGAAATGATGGGGAATTAAAAGACGCCAATGCATCACTCGGAGCCATGAAATTTGAAAGAAAGTTTTACAAAATTGCTCTTGTCTATTAAGCTGCAGCTGCTCCCTCGGACACGCTCATACCTCTTGGGTTTTAAGAAGTTTTTTTTTTTTTTTAGCTTCACTAAACTATATAATATACATATAGACTTACACATTTAAATAGTTTCATTTAAAGGAAAGAAACCTTGGTATTTAATTGTGTTCTTCTTCCCTAATTTTTTTTTTTTTGGATGGGCGGAGGGCACAGTATCATTAGTAGCATGTGGGAATGTCACCTGCAAAATATTTGTGTAGGTACACGCACTTAATGAAACATTTCAACCTTCGCTCCCAAAGACGAATGTATAAAAATAACCGGCGTCGCGTGTATTTCTACTACTCATCATCTTGTTACTTGTACTATTTAGTCACAGAATGTATAGGAAAGGAAGGAAAGGAATTAAAATGGGTGTGATTCGTTAAATTCCTTGTCTTCCCTAACTTTTTCATGACGTCTTCCCTGTTCCAGGATGGTGTCATTATTTTTACCAGCCCACGGGTAGGCTATACATGCGTACCGGAAATGGTCTCACATCATTAATTTATATGTACACCTATATAGGTATAGGTATACTATAAACCAACATTCCCCACGTGGTCAGAAGGTATAGGTTGGTGATATGAGACTCATTCCTCAAGGAATCAATACAGCAAGTTGGCCAGGAAGGACTACCACCGTCAATATATGATTGGATTATGACCGAGATTGAAAGCCATTAATTAATGACAAACGTGTTTTATTAATTTTTCATTGAATTAATAAAAAGGTAGAAAGGCGTATGTACGCAGGGATCCCATATGGGTATAGGTATGCGTCTATTTACAAGTATCACATTCCCCCAAGGGTAATGCAAATGTGAATGAATGATCCCCAAGACTAAATATAAAATATAATCCTGTAATTTTTGGACACTACAAAAATTCCACCTGTCAACCATAATAAATGAAACGTGGCTTTTTAGCGGGGAACCTATAGTGAACGTAATAATGAGCAGAAATATGTTTTACGGTTATCAAATACCGAATCTACCCTTTCTTCTTCATTGTTCTTGAAGATCTGATTCATCTGTTTATTTGAATGATTCACCACATTTCCCTGACAATGGTCCACTGGCCTTGCAAAGGTGGTTGTGGGTGTATTCCTGATTTTTCTATATACCCCCGAATAAATGTATTTCCGTCCACATTCCATCCTAAATTGCTTGTGCATAGAAAAACACAAATGTCAAAAAAAAAAAAAATCCCTATCAATACACGTATATCTCTGATTCCTGCACACATTACGACATTTACCACACACGTACAGACATGTTTTTTTTTACGGTGTGGAATAAAATATTTGTGCGGATTCCCAAAATAAACTAAAATGTTTCACAACCCTGACTGACTCTGTCGTTGGCGAGTGAGTAAATACACGTACGTCAAGTATACCGATTGATAAGGGATGGTTCCATGGAAGTGTAATGGACTTGTATATATAAGTACATAAATAAAAGGTCATAAAAAAAACCAGGATAGAAACGGAAATATTTTTAATAGCACCAAACTGCCACCAAAACACCCTTTTTCCCCCATGTGTAAGAGATACTCCCAACTTTCCCGTATTTTCGTCGTCACCCCGAAGAAGAAGAAAAAAAAAACCAATGGGCCTATCTATCCCTTTATCATTCACCTAATACATTTCTTCGTGGATACATGTTGCAAAAATTTTGGGTGCTGACATCGTCACGCTCTTTTATCAACAGAGATAAGCCTCAGGGGAAACTATCCACCAGTGATTTCTAGGAGAATAATAAAGTATAAAAAAAATACACAATTTTATTAAAAATGTAAAAGTTCATAAAGTATACTTAATCCCATAATTTTCCTCTTTTGTTTAGCCTATTACACCCCATAAAACCCCTCTGTGGCATTTACTGCGAGGAAATGTGAGAGTTGTGCGGAAAGGAAAAACAACAAATAAAATAATTGTTGACAAGGACCATAGTGCACGTCACTGATACAGTAAAAGACCAAGCAAAAGTAGATATAGTGCATATTTTTGTAGATATATTCAAGCCTTTAATACCCCTGTCCACGTAGTCACCCCGTTATTATTCAAAAGTGGGACAAAACCATCAATTTTTTTGGAATTCTTTAAAAGGTTTTTATTGCTTCGAAAAAAAAAAACGTTCTATTTGCTATACATAGCCGGAAGGGAAATGTTCACACAGTTATTAAATGTGGATATAAAATAAACAGGCACATCCATCCAATTTGACTTGAGTCTTCAAGAGAATGTGAATAGAGGTGTGTCTTGGTCAAGAACAAGTTCAAAAATTACACATTTTCCCTGGATTTTCCCTTTACTTAAATGATCAGATAATTTACATTTTCTTGGGGGGCAAACACGTTTGATCATTGTTGAGTTTCATATCCACCTCTTTACATTTTCTCCCTCGTTTTGTTCTTGCGAAAGTGATTCCGTGTGTTCCGAACAAATCCGAATAATCAAAACTGTGACCAAAATTAAAATGGGGCATTGCTATACTATACAGCAATTGTAATCTATATCGCTGGTGGTTTTCCAAGTGTTTGTTGAAGTATTACATGTATTTACCTAATCTCTTCAGTTGCAATTCCCCCAGCCTCTGTGAATCCAATTCATGACTGACACTTGGTCTCATGATAGTGCCATGATTTGGGATCATCGTAATGACTGTAGCGATAATGATAGGACCTAAACTAGTGTAAATAAAAGGGATATTAATGTAATCTTATTTGGAAAATCTAATTGGAACAATTTTTACATAACGGATGGGAGAGCTTTCATTATTACAAAAAAATAGTCGACCAACGAGTGTATGATAAAGGAGTAAAAAAGGAGAGAAAAATAACTTCCAGTTCAGCAGTTACGTTCGTATATTTTTTTTATTCGTGTCAGTACCATTAAAAAGGGTGGTGGCTCATGTCAGATTATACCGCTTTACTATATATATATATATATATATACCGTAAGGGAAATTAAACGAGAATCATAGCACCAACAACTGTCCATTTTAGAATCCGACTTGAGAGAAGACGCATCAGTTGTTGAGTGTCTCCCGTTCAGACTCGTTGACAGTTAAGTGACATCGATCCAGGCAGCAGTAACTACTATACATCAAGCAAACTCTTTGTGTTTTGGTGTCACATTCGTGATTCAAAATCCTTTATTTTTGCCCCTTTTTGTTATCCCCTGTAATCGTGATTGAACATAGTTAGAACTTGAAGGAGGAAAAAATCCTTTTTATTTCTTGACAGTTATTTCCCCATTGTGGTTAATTTCCTTCCCTCCCCCCGCCCCTCTCGCCCCAAGAGGCAATTAGAGCATCATGGCTCAATCAGTTGATGACGTTCATTATCGTCACAGTATCAGTGGGAAAGGAAGTATAATTTTGGAGGTGGATGAAGAAAGTGAGAATAATAATGCTCATCCCGATTCCAACGGATCATCATCTGATGCCGGGGGTAAGCAGGATAGCAATAATGATGGAGGTATGTCACCATAGTTTATTGTTACTACTCCCCACACATTGCTTTTAGTGTTGGTTTTAATAACAAGGAAATGGGGAAAGTTTTATTTTTATTGAATTTGTTAAATAACTTCCTATTGTTGGAAGTTGTTTCGCTTCATTGAGAGTGGGGATTTTTACATTAGATTATAGGTTTGACATCAAACACCTCGGTAAAGGTCATACTGTGCAACGCCTTTGCTCTTCTATAAATCTTGTTTTTAACATTACCATTTTATGGAGGTTGTGGAAATATTCTGTTGAAGTGATGCCAGTCTGATAAAATTGTTGTTGTTTTCGGATTTTCTCGTACAATATACCATAATACGTGGATTTGTTGGTATCATATCTACGACGGAGGGGTTGTTTGGTAAATACAAATACCGGGTTGTTTGTTGTTGTTATACGTTGTGTCAAGAGTATCTACGAAAAAAAAAATGGGAGAGATAGGTTTTGTTTCGTGGAATTCGGGTTGTAATTCCTGATCTATCTCTGGATAACGGAGTGGGGAACCATAAAATGATTTGCGAAATTTACGTGGACCATTTGATGCCTTGGTTTTGTACTCATGTCACCTCGTGTTTTTGAAACCTGACATGTGTACATAATAGCTGGTATTTAAAACGTTTAAAGATTACATTTCAACCACGTTGTTGTTTGGAGTTTTAGAGAGGATTTCCATTGTGATAACTGAATGTTGGACTAGCACATGCCATGCCTGAGACGTTTTATCTCTTCCTCCGTCAAGAACAAGTTGACAATATTATTATTATTATTATACGACTAGTTGCAGTATAAAAAGTATACCACATAATACCCCCTACTCCAAATATGAATTATATAGGGAATGTCAGCCTCGTCAATGGAGCAGGAATGTTCCCTTGCAAGTACAAGTTGTCCCGTTTGTCTACAGGGCAAAGTGTAATATTCAGTTTAGAATTGTGTGCAAGTGTCGAGTTATTTATAACTGGGAATAAATTATAAAATGTGCCAGTCTCGGTGACATTCTGCGGATGCACTGTATAAGAATTTTACTTTATTACTATAGGTATAATATTACTACCCTTTGGGTGACGATTTTGTTGTGTTGTTCCAGACTTTTTGCCTATTAGTGGAGGCATTCTGAGACTTATGAATGAATGTGTGTGTTAATTGGGAACAGTCTTTTCATCTCCCCATGTGAAAGCTGATTGCCAAGGAACAACTTAAATTAATTAGTTCCACTGCTCCACTCACACACAAAGGGGATAAATCTAAACCGGGTTTTGATTGAGTGTATTATAGAAACGATTAAGCTACACTTAACCGGAGGGAGTGTTGTCAAAATGCTTTAGAGAGACAAAAGAGTGGAGAACACCTGGATAAGAATGAGCTTTGCGAACTTGATGAGATGACATTTAGATCCTTTCACTCCTACACAAATACCTAGTTCTTTTTTTTTTCGAATGAAAAGCTTGTGTTTCGGTTTAGGTTAAGCTACCTTACATTAAGTATTGGTAGATAAGTCGTAGAAACTAGGGCACTACATGGACTTACCGAACCTATTCTATAGGTACCTTTTGTGTGCAGCTGGGATCTTGACATCTAATTTTGGTGCCAATTTGTCGTCCTCCGGAAATAGTTACAAGCACGCAGTAATATGATGCATATTAATTATAATAATACGTTTTTGGTATAATATATGGATTCTTGCCAGTTATCCTCCTTTTATATCTCACATGTGCATGTATATTGCTGTAAAAATTCATAATTGAGTTTGTTGATTAATACTGCGAGACAGTGATACAGGGGAGTAAGTAATACATGCGTACATGTAAAAATAAATGCTGAAGTTTTTGCAGTGGACGAGAGGATGTGGAGAGTGACTCCATTCTAATAGATTTTGCGTCATACCATTACTGACGACGTCGGCTGTAATTATGATGTTGGCCTTAATTGAAAGCTGACAAAAAGTGTCCCAGCTCCCACATGTGTTCAGTCATTTGCTACAGCATACAAACGGGTCCAGTGCAGTTGGCTATTTAGATTGAAAGCAATTTAAAAAAACCTTTTTCTGATTCTGGCATGAGGAATTTTATTTGTGGTGATCATTAAATAGCTCAACCTCGACATCCTTCTTTATGTCTCCTTTTAGACTCCTCCATCCTTATGGCCATACTATTTTACATGTAAAGCCAAGGTATTGTGGCTTCAGAGATGTTTCTTCCGTTGTTCATCATTGTATTCAAAAGCATTTGAAAAGGCTGCAATATGCAGTAAATAATTTCGGTATGGAGAAGGAAGACAGCAATCAAATTGATACTGATACTGCAGCAGCATAGGCAGGGCAACGGCCGTGTATTTTTTTTCTCTTTCTGCTATGCACATTGCACACACTCGTAAAGGAGGAAAACATTATTTTTGGAGGATGATTCCTCTTCATTTTTATTGTCGTTTCAGTACTTGTACTTATTACCGATGTGTGTATGTCCATTCTGTGAACCATGGCTTATACAAGTACTGGAGTAATCTTGCATAGCCGTTAATAGCGCAGATACTTGGGGAATTAGTGTGTAATAACGACTAATCGAAGTTAATATTAACACCAATACATCCTGCTATGGATCTTGTTCCCTTCCCACTGTGCTGCTCCTATTCTTTAGGTAATCATTTATGCATCGAAAAGAGGAAAAGATTTTAAAGAAGTCAAGCCATAAGATGGTCTTGTTATTACTTGTTTGCGAGGTTGGACTATTAAACGGTTTATGACTTATGAGTTTGGTCTAACTTTATCATTTCCTTACACACACCACAGAGTTGGAAAGGTAGTGACCGCGATATTGATATTTATAGAGTTCCAGAGTGTCATTATTAGTTATTATTTTCATTATTATCACTGCGCTGTGTGGTACATAGGGAAGAAATTGCTACTAAAAAATGGGGGAAATGGAAGCCAGTCCTGTATAATATATAGCAAGTAGGTATGTAGATTTAATCCTGCGGAAAAGAACGTTCGGACGAACACCCAAACGTTGTTAGTTGTTATCTATTATCTCCACATTTTCTGCTGAGTACATGCGAATTAATTTTTATTCTTATAGTGCTGTTTGAACTTTTTCAGAATGTACGACGTCTTCTATTTTGGTTTAAGGTTGCTAATCACAATGTAGAAGAGCTAAGACTTTCAAGGGACTGTGGTATTGAGAAACAGGGAATTCTTTCCTAATTTTTTTTTCTTCTCGTGCATTTATCGTTTAGTATGGTTCATGGATGGAGTTCATCCCCGGCTTAAGATTGGTTTACATTTTTACGTATTACGACTGCATACGCATACATGATTAACTGTTACTGTGAGCTGTAAATTGTCTGACTATATGTCTTCTATCATTGATATTGATATTATGAATAAATTTGCCTCTTCTGCATGCGTTGTCCATAATTTTTCCCCTGCCTTCTTTTGACAACTTTCACCCAGAGTCTCCTGTAACCTGAGTTTTAAACCGACTCTAGACGATGAAGTACAAAGTGTGTTGACATTTACAGTGCGTACTGCCTGTTTACAAGCTACGAGAAAATTAATGTTTTGCTTTTTCTTGTTCTTGAGTACTGACAGTACATGTAAGTATAGTCAAATAAGTACGTTGCTATGTACACATGTATGTTCATCTGCTATAAATACAACTTTTGGACTTTTGGCTCCTTGTCAGTATACAGTACTATTTTATACTAACTATAACTACTGTGAGCAGGGCACTGAATGCGTTTCTTATTCTGCCCCCAAGGTTGACATTAATGTGCAAGGCCTTGTGCAATTTGTTTGTATGCTTTACTTACGTGGAAGGACGGCTGGTAGTACACACAAACGGCTTCATATCCGTGTGAATATGATATTTTGTAAACGAAAGTAAGTGAAGGAGGACAACTGGAAGAATAAATATTAATATATAGAGTACTATAGTTTTTGGCTGCCACAATGCTTCTGCTGCAAGCGGGCCACTGTACATGCAGTGAATTGAAATTGATTATTAATACCTTATTAAAAATAAAAGTTGTGTGGTGCATCTTCCAGAATAAGTGAATATATAATGCGAGGGTTCCCAATTTAGCCTGCATATATTTTTTTTGACGTCTTGCCCGAGTCCAAATCTAAGTCTGCAGAGTGAGTTGCCCTTAACCTCGTTTTTTTGAATTCCCAAGGTAGCGATTGAGCCAGGACTCTAGATGCACATTTGGATGGGCCAGGTAATCGCTTGCATTGATGTGCGTGTGTCCCATTCCCAGTGTAATGACAGATGTGGATGGTCATTTGGTCATGGAACAAATTCTGAACTTCCGGACCACAAGTATTACATAAGCGTTATCTAGCCTGCAAATGTGGGATGTTGCATCATAATTTTGCTGGCGTACATACATTATTTAGCAGGTCGGATTTCAAGATAAAACAATAATTGCTCGTATTTTACTGGTGACCTATGTGACTGGCTTGCATAGATAGGGAAAGACAGCAATGAGCATGAGTTATTATTTATGCCAATTGTATTACACATACATTTTATCCACAGTTTCAGATTTCAATATGAATAGATGAGGTAATACAAATGGGATGCAACCAATTCTTCAAATCACTTCAGTTACGCTTGGAAAATTTTCGCTGGATTGTGAATTTTTTGTATAGCTCTGAGAACAAACGCTTATTGAAAAGATTCAGAAAAGAAAAGATACAGCAATCATGAGCTCATCAATGTATGAAAAATGTTCCTGTAATGTACGTAATATTTGAAAATTTTCTTTGTGTTATTAGGTATTTATTATTTTTTTAAAGAATTCCGAGTAAACATGTTTAAAATACACAACCCGCAGTGCTAGTAAAACCAACTTATCAACTTTGCTGACATTTGAGCTAATAGTTTTGTTATTTTAAATACATGCGTATGCTATTAATGCTTGAAGAGGAGTTTAGTGATAGCAGAAACAGAACTCCGAACTGTCTTTTGGCATTCTGCATTGACAGAACGTTTTGACTGTTTCATTGTAGTACTGTATGTGTATGTCATCGTTGCTGTCTTGCAAAATGCAACAAAATTTCTTGGGACATGCAAAACTGCAAGGAGAGAGCGGTTCAATAACCATTAACCTTAAAATGGTTGGTCCCAGCCCGAAGCCTGGTCGAAATTATATTATTATGCATGCTCGGCGTTCGCAGCGTTCATGTTCAAGTAGACTATTATATAGGGTCTAG
Organism: Disparrhopalites patrizii; assembly: GCA_034698585.1. Classification (NCBI taxonomy): domain Eukaryota; kingdom Metazoa; phylum Arthropoda; class Collembola; order Symphypleona; family Sminthuridae; genus Disparrhopalites; species Disparrhopalites patrizii. The sequence goes on from JAQGBT010000124.1 coordinate 25,976, forward strand.
TTTTACTAAAGCATTAGTCATCCAGTCGGGCATTGTCATGTTAATGAGCGTGTGTGAGCATGGCTCAGCTGTATACTCGCGGTGCGGTGCCGTCAAGACCAGGGTAAAAGTACAAATGTATAAGCTTTATAAGCAGTTGCAATGCATTCGGATACTTGTATTTTTTTGTATTATATATACTAGTCAAAAATAGATCGTTGGCTCAATAACTTGAATGTTTGCAGAAAAGTGAGTAGCTAAGCAAAGTCTTCGGCTCTTCCTGTTACTTTCGATTCTTCCCCCCCCCCCCGTGCCGTTTCATACTTCTGCAAAGAATAAACATTTCTGTATCCACCTCTCGGGTTTGCATTTTTTGTTTTCCTCCGTTTAAGTTCGCAGTGTATCCTAAGGTCGTGACAAAGCATACATTAAAGAGCAGAGAAGCAGCCTGGGATTCAGAGTAAAAATTTTATTTGGTATAAAACAGTGAGTTCAGTAAGAAAATTTTTACAGATTTCATTATACACAAACGGAATTGACGGTATTTTCAGAGCGGTGCATCAAATCGCCCAGAAAAACATACCTGTCCGGTGAAGTTCCTCCGTGGTTAAAGTTACATTAAGTGTTAAAATAAATTGTGCCAAAAAAGTCTCAAATGTGTTCCCGCGGCCGCCTTTTCAAGGAGCCTTCCGACTCCTTCGACAGTATTTCGTATCCACTGTCATCGTCTGACGGTTAGCAATAAGTTATTGGTGTATTTATTGCTCCATAATAGATTATAAAAGACCTCATTTCCTTTACGTAAAAATACTTTATTGTTAAACGATGAGTTAGGGAGAGGCGAAGGTGCAAAAACCGAAACCCCTGCATTAAGGAGCACCTGCCGTAGCTTTTTTTCCGGCTCAAGTTGTTGACGTTTTGACAGGATTTTCATAACCAGAAAGACTGAAAACGCAAAAAAAAATGGTGATAGCATGGGAAATTTTCCATTGTACCTATGTTGTTTACTGTTTAGGACATTCTATTGTAACAGTTTTGTAGGGAACGTGTTTATAATTACTTTTGATAGTTGTCTCCAAAGCAGTGACTTTCCATGAGGTGATTGCCATATGTAGTATTTATTCGCGCAACTTCTTTAAAAACGCATGTGTCAACCTTGTGGGAAAAGCGTATATACATAATGTGTATTTTTGTAGTCGCCGTATGGTAAATGATAACCACACAGGGAACCAAGGAATGTGTTTGTGTCGATGTTTGCTTCGTTCAGTGGTGGATAATAATAATATAATCATTCCTCTCGCCTTCTCTCTTCTTCCGCTTCTCCGTCTTCCAGCCATCACCCTCCGCTTGTTTGTCATGGGATAGAAACGTGAGTTAACCCAAACAGAGCCAGTTTTGTGTACATCGACGAGAGTTGAGTCACTTTTTCACAAATACGTCTTCCCTGAGCCATGCATTGAATGCATGTTGCAACAACAATTCCAACAGCTTTCGCCCGTTTTTTTTGTTTCCGTATGCATCCCCCTCCTCTCGTGCACTTCTATATAACCCATTCTCTAATTTCTTTTTCATTCATCAAATCTTGGTGCATTTTCCCATCGACATTAGTTGTGCTAAATCAGTACTCATAAATAGCCCATTTTATCGCGAAATCGATGAAGTGGAAATTTAAAAAAAACGGTCGGTATTTTTATGTGCAAATATTATTTAGATTGATAGTAATTTGTAATCATGTATTAATACCGACAATGAACAGCTTTGCATTCGTCTCGGGTACATCTATCTGGCAGAGAGCCCTCGAATGTTGCCTTTTATATAGCCCGGCAAGTACGGAAAGTTGGACGAAGTTGAAACCTCGAAGTTATCAGAGGAAGAGCTGATTGGAAAAAAAATTTGTGGTGTGGCACTTTGAATCACGTCTTCATTGGTTGATCTTGTCGCTACGTCCACATTATTTACGTGTGTGGCAACAACTGGCTTGATAATGGGAAGTAAACATCTTTTCCCTTTCAACAGTTCACTGTACACCAGATAGCATGCCTTCAGTGGGTGTGTTGTGTGACACAAATAGCAACATTATCTTCATATTTTCTTAAATTTTAATCATAGGAAATTACTTGATGAAGAGGCAAAAAATACACCAAGTTTGATGCAATAACTCCAGGGTTCAAATCAGAATGACTGGACTACGCATGCTGTTTGATGAGGATCATGCAAGTGACACGAATTTCAGGCTTAGTAATAATAATACAGGGTTTGAGTGATGCTACGTATATATTCATATTTAGAGGTGGTTTTAATTGGTTATGTATACTGCCGAAATTTGTAAAGGATTACGTACATTTGTTGTAGATATTAAATATTGAATGAATCATGGCGAATAGCGAGTATCTATTACATCTATGCATACGCGTCCTTTACCCCATATGCTGCTAGGCTTGACATAAGAAAGAATATTTCAAAAAGATACTATTCTGCAAGGTCGACATGGTTGTGGGTAACTTCCACGATATTTCTCCATGCAATCAAATTTCAGTCCAATTAATAAGACAATAAATTGTGACAGTCCTGCAGCACTCATGCACTCCCAGCAGGAATAAATCATCAAATTATGTTCAAGTGTTTTCCCTGACACTGCAGCGATGGCAAAAGTGATTGCTTCTAGACCATGCATGCAATTAAATGATTACGTACGTAACTTCATGGCGTGTTCAGCGTTTCCCTGTGGGTAAGACTTGTTGGTTATTAAAAAAAATGGTACCCTTGACGGCGACTTTCACGTTCAATAATCATGAGTTTCTCTCCAGCGTAGGTTTCATCAGATTCTATGCTGTACATGAAATATATGGTTTTGACATTCTGAGCCTTGTTTACCATTTACTAGTATCTGTACATAATTTCTTTTACGATACGGGCTGCGTGCATCAGGCTACAGCCCTACATTTAACTCAACTTAATTGAGCAGTGAGCCCTAGATACAGTTGCATGGGCGCGTTTCGGAACGGCATTAGTTCACAATCATTTTAAAAAGAAATGAAAGGAAATAGCGTAGCCATCAAAATAAAAATAAAATATTGCTTCAGATGCTGCTTCAGTTGTGTCGTCAACTGTATAAGATTACTAGATTACAAGGATATCCTCCTAAACTGGAGTCCCACGGAGGGTAAGCGTATAAAAAGGATTGAATTCATAAACTTAGCTGTCATTATGTGTCAGCGCCCCCAAAAGTGGTACAAACAGATACTTCAGGAAAAGTCGAACTAGTAAAAATCATTTTCAGTTTGTCCATCGTAAATTACGTGAGCTGCGATTAGTAAGTAAAGTACTAACGAAGCAGCGCTGAAGCTCTGTCAAATTTTAAAGCAATTTTATTGTGACTTGTAGTTGGTGAAGCATCTATGAGGTTACAGAAGGTTACGTGCTGGTTGTAGCAGCTATATCATATTTCAGATAAAATTATTTGTCCTTTGTATGTCATTACCTTTATTGAAAATATCTGAGCAAAAATATTGTTGAGCACAGTTTTGTACATTGTTTTCAACACTACATATAAAATAATTATCTGTGACGAATTCGTAAGGCTGCTGCACAGTTGTTATTTGTAGAGTTAGTACATAACTGAAGTTATCCGCTGATATATCTGGACGAAAAAACCAAGAGTAATTGTCCAGATGAGTACTTCCATATAAACCAGTGACGTTCTGTTAAGGATAGAATATGTATCATGATTAATCGGTACTTACACTGGAGTTGTTTTCTATATCATATATGGGAAAGAATTTTTGGTGTTTAGACACGAGTGTTGCTTTTGACACGCTTCTGTAAATGATCATTACTACTATTATTTTGATTAGACAAGTTGTCACGTATTATTTGCATGGATTGTTCACTTGTTTACGGATAATAGAGTGTTTTTCTAGAGCTTTTCAGCTCTTTGGGCTTCTGATAAAATCCAGTTGATAAGCTGTAATTTTCCTTGTCCATAGTGACTGAATTTTTTGGCAAAGAAAACCCTATATATAAGTCTGTCGCCTGTAGAGAACAACATTGTATTAAAGCGTGGAGTGGTCAGCTGTTAACTAGAATAGGAGGCTGGTATACATAAGTATTATTATCGTTATAAAAAGCAGTCTTCTGTAATTTCTGTCATTTACCGTTGTTATTCTGCTAACCAAGTATAACTACATCCAGTTCAGTGCTGGTATTACATTTGTGCTCTGTATAAAGTATCTGTATACACTTGATTGTAGTCACAGCCATTTGCACGTAACCCCAAAATTTAAAAAAATTCCAAACACATGAGAAAATTGTGAAGACATGTGTTCTCTACAAACGACTCACACTGGCCCGCCACCCCCGGGTGACACCAGCGGTGATGAAGGGCAGAAAATCAGTGTGATTGAGGAAGAGGTTCTCGAAAAAACTGAAATTGTCTATAATTGGTTATTCAACTCTGGTTCCTATGGACAGAGTGATCTGGGTGCCGTGTCACCTGCCCCTGAAAAGGTGAACGAGAGCCCTTGTCAAAAAGACGTTATGAATACTAACAACACGAATGACTCTGGTCGGTGTTCAGGGTCATCGGATTCTGACAAGACTGCTGTAGACAAAGAAGGTGGTAAATGCAATATTTTCATTTTTGTACATACATGCTTTATTATAGTCAAAGTAAAAAATGTGCTACTACATTTCTAACAGTTTTTTTTACGATGTAGATTATTTTTTTGTGTGGTTTAAATTTTTTATTCAGAACAATTTGAAGCACTTTCACCCCACATTTGTCAGTCACACACTGACCGACCTTATTCTGTATCTTTAAACTCATTTTATGCTCTGATGCTACCGTCGTTGATTTTTAAGGCGTGGTATTATCGGTCAGGGTACCAACGATTAATTTATTCAAGTACTGTGTTAATAGCGAATGTGTATTACTGGAAATGTGTATGTATGTATTATGTATGTCTTACATATACTTGCATAATCACAAACGCATAATAGCATTATTATGTGGATTTGGTGATAACTATGATCACAGATGCGTGGCCTTATACATTATTATTGCAGATTTTTGTTATCTTTGACAGAGGAAAGTTCAGTCTGCATGACACACATCAAAATCAATTAAATGTGTCCAGGCAGTGTGATTACTTGATTATCTGTCAAATCTGTTACATTTCGTAACTTTCTGTCACACCGTCAGAATTATGGTTATCAGCTGTCGTTGATCAGTGGTCAAGCAAGTGTGCTGTTAGCATAATCATTACTAAAGTACAGAATGTAAATGTCAGCAGATAAGTGGTATTTTAAGAACGACGAGGGACGATGAAGAATTTCTCAGATTTTGCCAAATGGACTACGGTTATGTGGGTGAATATGGTGGAGAAAGCCAATTAATTTTACTCGCAGAAAAGAGATCTATTGCCTCTTGATGAGAAGGAAATCGTAACTCAAATATTATGTACATTTTTGATTACGGTTTACAGTAAATTCTGTTATACCTTCCGGAACAAATGCAAATGAGAAGAGCCTCAAAATATTACCTTATGAATAAATTTATTTAATTATATGTGCACTAAAGTATCAAAAACAAAGACAGCACTTACTTGTATTACCATTGAAGAAAATACAAAAAGGGTTTGGTATGCATAATAACGTGTCGTTTTACTATGTTTGCAGGAAGTGAAAGTCCTAACTATGGAAGTCCAACCACGTTCCAGATTCCGAGAATTCGTCACTCCCAGTTGGATGACAATTACGAGGAGATGGTGAGCACGATCCTGATGCAAGAAAATGCAAATCAGATCAGCAATGAAATTTCAGCTCCGTACGAAGTACCTCAATTCCCGATTGAGCAAATTGAGACCAAATTGGCCCTACAAAGACAACTGAGCACCAGGTTATAATTATTTGTGCTACACTTATACATATTACATATGTATGTTTTCTGAAAACTGCGGTCTAGTGAACCCGGAGAGCCAGTTGCAATTAACATAGATTATTAATTTATAACGTTGGACATGAACATTAAAACGAAACGTACAGATAGCCGGTCGCATATTGTTTGACTTTGTTTCATTCCTGACAATTATTAGTAGCCAGTAGCCAGTTGACTTTTAAAAGAGGAATATTTATGAAAAATGTTGTATTTTCTCTTTTCACAAACTAGCAAGCCAAAAATAAAGCTGCCAGAAAACAAGTAAGAACATAAATGAAACTCGTTAAATTGTATTTGCCTGGAAGCAAATTTAAATTACAAATAGAAAGCTTCAGAAACTGAGTAGTACATTTCTAATTTCTGACTAGATATTTATCATTACATATGTTTCAGCAAATTTACTACTTTATTTGGCTTCGTATACCACTATTTTTAACTTGGTATAGTTGTACATATTATTATGTGCATGTATGATATACCTATACATTTCTACGATATTTCAGATCATTATGTAATTAAACATTTTCTGGTAAATTGAATAAGATATGGAATCGGGATAGGCATAAACCCACTGGAAAGGACTAAAATAATTTACGAATGACAAGGCATTTTATTGTTGCGTTATTAATGTTTTCGTTAAAATTTAAGTTATCATGGTATTATCAGTCCGTTTTTTATCTGTAATAATGTAGGCGTATGTGTACTGGTGGATAAGTGTATACTAGTATATATGATATGGTGACTTAAACGCTTAATAGCAATTAAATTTTAAATCGGAACATTTCGATATTTAATTTAATTCAAGTTTGAGCAATGCTTTGGAGTTCCAAGGGGTTTTATAAATATTAAACAGTGGTCCTTTCAGTGTAAGACATCATTCGGTTCGTTCATAGAGAATCGTTAGAGGTCGAAAACATAGAATTTTATTTGCGTAAGTATATTATTTTGCAGCAGAATGTGCGTAGCTAACAAGTATTGGCTTGTAGGGTCATATTGATCACGTATTTATATTTTTGATTGGTCGTTGGCAGTAAACCAGTGGTTTTCACATCACGTTGTAATAAATTTGTTCGCTGCGTTTCGCACCACTTTATTGATGTTTCCGTCAAGATTGTTTAACTAATCAAGTGCATGAGATGGAAGTAATATTGATATAGAACTTTTGCTAGTTAAGTCATATGTTGCACCGTACGCAATTTTATTTCATTGTTGTTAAACTCAAATTATGTTTTTGTTCTTTCAGCAGTACTTGTAAGCTTGATACGTTATTTCTAAAGCTTGTCTTCACATAAGCGTCTCATTAATGATATATTTTTTGCGTTCTTTCACAGGACCAAGGATTTCGAGGCTAAATCTCAGCAGTACGAGCCTTCGTTGGGAGTAACTCCTGACGAAGGTGACCATGCGATTAAAATCGATGAGAACGATTATGTGCCTCATTACCAAAGGGTATCAATATCTGGGGATGATGCTTCCGGGGTAAGGTTAATGAACGTATGTACATTTTCAAGGAAATTCGGAAAGAAGCACTGCTTGCCGTATGAAAATTAGTATGCTTAGAAGGTTGCTCTAGATAAATTCACAACTTCTTACCATGTTTTGCAGACATGGGGTAACTTCAGAATCGTTAATAATATAACACAAATTGTCTGTTGTATATATATATGTATATATATATATATATGAGCAGAAGAAATAATGAAAAAGAGTGAGACGTGTTCTACTTACAATTCAGTTAGGGGATACCAGGCATAATTTCGTAGGTCGACATCGACACAGTGAAAACGAGCATGCTATTTAATATGACTGCTGCTTTTGTACCTCTAAATGCATTGATTTCGAAGCAGTATAGCATACATTGAAAGCTCGCTAAACTACACGGACAATTTGTTTCGATACTAATTTTTTTCAATATATTTCACTCGGACAGTGGTTGCAGTACTTTATTACTGTATTTCCTGAAAACCCAATCGGTTAATGATGTGGGCATACATATCTATTATTTTATACCTATTGTTACTGTCTTTACCATTGCTGGGGCATTTTACTGTATGGAACATTTACATTTCTGTTGTGTCTTTTTGTGGTAAATATCGTTTATGCTTGCAATGCTTTGAATGTGAATTATACATTTTTTTGTAACCACATGACGTAGTAAAGACCTTTTCACTTGTGTTTTACAGGTGTGTTTTGAAGACTTGGTTCATGCAAGTAAATACCTATGCAATGCTCTGAGATTACGGGAATCGTACATGGCTCAGTCCCGGCAAAGTTTTCCCAATATCACTTCGAGATTTCTGTCTGCTTTGGACAACCCGAAGGACCATGTGCCAAAGGAAATTCACCATGATGACAAAAAAACGATTGATGGTAGGCATTTATATAATAGTAGAGACCGATTGATTTCATTGGCAAAGTAAATACCTACTAGGGTGCGGGTTGAATTTCGGGCAAACTAATCTGTAGGATTATCTTTGTAGTCAACTTCGGGCAGGAAAAAAGTGCTACGTTGTTAAAGTTTACACTGGTATTGAGTTTTTACGGCAAAAGACGCACCCTAACGGCCATTCATATGCTTCTTCAAACTGTGCTTTATGGCGTTTATACATATTACAGAATTAGTCAGAGAATTACTATTAGTAAGTCAGAAGAAACTAAACAAAAGCCGATTAAGATCTACAGACAGCGACCAAATGGAGGTGTCTGTAACTGGAAGTCGAGTACGACTCCCTCAGTGCAACAATCTCATCTTCTCTCCGCATACCACTGACGGTGAAGTAATTTCTATTTTCCAATCAAAACTCAACACTGCTGATCAGTGGGATCAAAAGCCGATTGTGTCATCAGGGAAGGAGTCGGTTGCTTTTGTGTGCGACGAGCAATTGACTAAGATAACAGATGCAATGGGGAAAAAAGTGAGCGGGTGTCCAGAGGGAGAAGAGATTTCAAACCAAATTTCTCAAGATTGTGGCGGTGAAGCTATTTCATCTAACCAAGTGCCTCCTCAAGCAGAGTCTATAAAGCCTTTGGGTGTCCGTGGACTCGATAGTTCTCCTGTTTTACCTGGCAGTCCTTCCCAACCTTGTCCTAAACCTGCCCTCCAACCTGAACATGTTAACCGTCTCATTTTTGGTACATTCTTACTTTACAATTCAATAACATCGTAATCATTACTTTTGATGATAATTTACAGATTAACGCATTGTTATTCACAGCGTTTTTACTCTTCTAAATTCTCAGCTGTAAAGCTTTCTTGGGTACTACACACAGGTGTACAAGCACTGTAATTGCTTTGTTACTTCGCTCAGCAGAAATTTAATACAAAAAGTATACGGAGAAAGGCATGAAAGAACGTTCATTGAACTATATGGGTTTACTTTATTCTACTGATTTTATAATTTTATCACTTATTATTAATGTATACTTTTTTTTAGAATTAATTTTTTGTTACAAGTACTTTCTGTGATATTTTGTTTAAGGAAATCCTGTGGAGTCTTGTGGTAGTAAAGAAGTCTGTAAAGGCTGTAAGAGGCCTAAAGGTATCATATGGGACTATCCCTTCAGTTTACATATTACACCGTGTGTTGTTTTCGCCACCAATTTATTCAAAAAACACCAAATTATTGCGTAGATTTTCCTGTAGAGTCAGTGTGATTACCATAAGTTGTAGGACTTGTGCTCATGTAGTCTCAGAATGGTAATTATTTTGAACATTAATTAACACCCGCGGTACTAACACGAATTCCAATCAGCTTTTGCACTACATGATTTGAATCATTTTCTGTCACAAACGAAATTGACTGTACTACCCATTGCTGATTAACAAGATACATACTAATCAGCAGATTAACCCACTGTGTACTTTATGATTTTATTGTACGAGCTTCTTTCGTGACGATTATTCTACAAAATGTTTCCCCCGGAAAACAGATTTTTTTTTCATTTGGTCATAGCGTTGACAATTTTGCTGCAAGACGTAGTTTAAAGTTATTATTTTATTCAGTTATTACTTTTACTGGTGTATTCAGAAGATGGACTGACTCAGCTTGAAATAAATGTTGGTATTTGCGAAAATTGTACTTCAACTATCAAAAGCAGGACAATTGTAAGCATCATGCTTACTACTAGTTTGATGGTGTCAACCTCGTTTTATACACTCGCTGTGCTAGAAAGGGGCATACTAAGAAAATTTATCTATGCCTGATGTATATGGGTGCTGTCAAAAAGCAGAGGGCATTCACACCCGAGGGTTAAGCACAAGCTTTAGTTTTTTAGCTTAGAGACAACCAGGAGCTCAATAAGAAACTACTGTTGTGTAACAAAACTAGAGGTTATAAGATGCCACATTTTTCAAAACAATGTAGTATTTGTTGTCTCGCATATGTGTACATGTAGGCGAACTTGACACTTGACTCACTGCGCAAGGAAATTGCAAAAAACATTTGAACTTGGGATGAGGATTATATTTACGTACCCACTTTCAATTAAATTCCTTCCTCCAAAAATTGTAGTAGTACAGAAAATAGTGGCTTGTAAATTCAAAGACACAAGACAGAATGAATTTACGGCAATGGGTTGTAGTTTTTACTAAAATTAATGATTTTCCGACTTTCGAAAATAATCACTGACGTGAGTTTAATGTCGATTGTGATTGTCAACCTCCGTATTCCTTTGCACGCGAACATCCGTCGTATATATTTCATATACTTTACGCACAACATTGAGTGATTATAGCGTATTAAACATGCTCGTATATGTCATGATTTTACCAAACTAAGTTTTCCCAAGAATGCGATGTAATCTAATCTTTGAATGATACGTTGCTATAGACCACCCAATACATCCACCTTCGTGCAAAGGGAATCCCTGGGACTGCGAGTTTCCGCCTGACGCTGGCTACATTTTCCGTTTTGAAGAGGGCGTTTGCAAGGTTTACACGGATAAGGAGACGTTCGAGAAGAAAGAAAATATCGACTATCCATATCCTCACTTGGATCAGTACATTCGTGACATGAAAATCTTATGTGTCATGATTGCGGATGGACCACTGTAAGTTATACTTACATTGAATTTAATGGAAAGCGGTGAATATGACAAATGTGTATACCTATAGTATTGGTATTAGGACAAGTTTGTTTTGAATTTTTGCACAGCAAATCTTTCTGCTTCAAACGACTGAGCTATTTATTCTCTAAGTATCAATTACACGTTCTTCTGAACGAGGTTCACGAGCTGACTGCCCAAAAGGACGTCGCCCACAGAGATTTCTATAATATTCGGAAAGTTAGTAGTCTCTCAATTGTCAATAAAGCTATCATGTGTTTTAATAGTCCTATGATCATAGTGCTATGAGAGCTGCAAATTTAAATTATTTTCTTCTCTAGGTGGATACTCACATTCACGCTGCGTCCTGTATGAATCAGAAGCATTTGCTAAGATTTATTAAGAAAACACTGAAGAAGGACGAGCAGGAATATGTGTGTAAAAATGAAAAAGGCGAGCCAATGACATTAAAGGAAGTGTTCCAGTCGATGAGACTTACTGCTTATGATTTGACCGTCGATATGTTGGACGTTCACGCGGTTCGTCAAAAATAATTTTTGAATATATTTTTTATTTAAATTGCGTTTTTATAATTTGCTGTATTGAAATAGGATCGAAATACTTTTCATCGATTCGACAAATTCAATGCAAAGTATAATCCCATCGGTGAATCTCGCTTGCGGGAGGTATTCCTAAAGACGGATAACCTGATAAACGGAAAGTATTTCGCCCGAATTATTAAGGTGACGAATGATAACATGAATTTACCTAATTACGTAGTTTAATTGCATTATAGACGAACAAATAGCAAAATGTGAATGTTTTGAATTCAGGAGGTCATGTCTGATTTTGATGAAAGCAAGTACCAAAACGCAGAGCTTCGTTTGTCAATCTACGGAAGAAGTCGTGATGAATGGGACAAGCTTGCCAAATGGGCTATTACGAATAACGTTTATTCCGACAACGTTCGTTGGCTTATCCAAGTTCCCCGTTTGTAGTAAGTTCGTAAAGATTACAGTGAGTCTGTGTAGGTGAAAGGCTGCCTGTTTATTTTCTTGATTGTGGTGATTTATTTATTTATTTGACTGCAATGGTACAAATTCTTCTGGCTGTTACAGCGACATCTATAAATCCAAGAACCTGATAACGAATTTCCAAGAAATATTAGAAAATATTTTCTTACCACTCTTTGAAGCTACAAACGATCCGAATAGCCATCCAGACCTTCACAGGTTTATTCAATACGTAAGCTGTATATATTTGGACTCAAATTGCATCTGTATTATACTCCTGCGGTACTCTGTGTTTCACTGCGAGCCTTTTTTATTTGATTTTGAAGATAATTGGTTTCGATTCTGTGGATGACGAGAGTAAACCGGAGCATCCCTTGTTTGACCATAGTGCACCTACTCCGGACAAGTGGAATGAACCCGAAAATCCACCGTATTCGTACTATCTGTACTTCACATACGCAAATTTGGCTGTTTTGAATCACTTTCGGAGGTGAACAATGCAATTATCATATGTGATCATAATTATATGCATATTAATGTAATAATTACACACTTATTATTTCATAAGTATGTACATAGGCAACATGGTGACTTTTGCGCAGAAAACTAAGTTGAACCTATTCAAAGATCATTTTTATTTTAAAGGGAGAGGGGTTTGAACACATTCGTTCTTCGTCCTCATTGCGGTGAAGCGGGTCCTGTTCAACACCTTGTTTCTGCTTACTTACTGTCCGAAAATATCTCGCATGGTCTGCTTTTGCGTAAAGTATGTAATTTATATTAAAATCCTTGTTTATACGTAGGTGAATATTTTCTACGCATTGAAACGTAATTTAACGACAATTAAAATCTGCAGGTGCCTGTACTGCAATACCTGTACTATCTTGCTCAAATTGGGATTGCCATGTCACCCTTGAGTAATAATTCGTTGTTCCTGAATTACAACCGGAATCCGTTGCCAGAATATTTGGCCCGGGGCTTATGTGTCAGTCTCTCTACTGATGATCCTCTCCAGTTTCATTTCACCAAGGAACCGCTCATGGAAGAGTACAGTATCGCCGCACAAGTGTGGAAACTGAGCGCGTGTGATATGTGCGAGTTGTGCCGAAACAGTGTGTTGATGAGTGGTTTCCCTCACAAGGTACTTGTCCGCTCGGAAAACGCTTGAGGTAATATTCAGAGTTCATTCCTGTATAAACTGAGGCGGTCTTTTCTATGACATAGGTCAAACAGTACTGGCTCGGACCAAACTACACGAAAGACGGCGTTGCCGGTAATGACATCAGCAGAACAAACGTTCCAGACATCCGCGTGGGCTACCGTCACGAAACGTTGGTTGAAGAACTTGCTAACATATTTAAGGTTGTTGAAGCAAAGGCAACCTAAATTTTTTTTAGGAATATGTTGTCCTAATTAAAATACTCTTTATAAGAGTACTGAATTCGCATGTTATCTGGAGTTTACTTCATTAGCTTAGCCACACTTTCATATATGTACATATATAATATAAATGTGACCAGTTTTAACTAAGAATCGAATCTTGTAAAAACTCTGGTTCCAACTCTTAAGTTGCTTCGCTAAAGCCTCCACATATTATTTTAATGACTTTCTAACTGTTATGTTGCCAGATTTGAATGTCTTAGTTTCCCAAAGCGCAATTTGTAGGCACAGTCATTTGAATGTTTATTCTTGTATTATTGAAACTAAATTCGCGACTTTAGTCCGAAGACTTTGTTTGACCGCCTTTTAAATCTGCGAAGCGATAGTCAGCAATCGTTGATCATTATTATGTTTATTGCATTTAGATTTTAAAACAGCTGTGCTACTGTACTAGTTTGTCCTTTTAGCTATTTTTTTTCTTTCACACGCTCGCCATGTATCTAATAGGATTAGGTCCGCAACGTTTAAATATGTATTTTCTAAATTGTATACTCAATTACTATGAATATACAAGTATTCAAAATTAGGGTTTTTGGGCATACTGTACACTGTATATGATTTCTGTTTGTTTTGTTACTGGATTTTTGTACTATGGTAATCGCACCATTAGCGTCGCAAAGTTGAACAAGTTTTTCCAGAAACCGTTTATGGTGCTTCAAAATGACAAAATGTACATAATATTTAAATTTATAATATGTAGACACATTATATAGAAGTGAACAATGGAAAGCAAAGGGGTTCATAGTACCTGCGCGAAAACAGCTACATGTTATAACACAAGGTGATGAAATATTTGTGAGGTTACTATTATTATTATCCGAAATTAGCACAGAGGCGTATATGCTTGTACATGTATCTAAGTATCTACATGTATATGTATAGGTTTGCTGTAAATAATATAAAGTGACGACTGTAAATAGTAAATGTGAATACTACGTACATAATATGTACGATATATAATACAAAAATATATATGAAAAATATAACAATGTGACTTTTGAAATTCATAAATAATAATCATTCTTTTAGTAGCGATTATGTACTTATACTTGTATACTGTATACGCGCACTCGTATATAATAAGTAATCAGTACGACATACATATAATCGCTTGAATAAAATATTGGAAAAACAATACTACAAATTGTTTTTCAAGGAACTTGAGAATGGTCGAAAACAAGCAATGACGGTGTATTATTGATGAGGTCAAACTTCTTACGATGCTCATGAAAACATCAGGACGTAAATTGGTAAAAAATAAAAATGTTGATTAAAATGATAATAAAATCGTAAACTGTAACTCATGTTGTGTCACTGAAATCATATTAGTATTTTCCGGTGCTCTTCCGATTCGCCATGGATTTTTATAATTGGATCGTTTTCCAATTTGACTCAAGGTATTTTACGTGCCGACAAGTATTTATGACGCGAGGTAATAATCAAGAAGCTTAATCCTTTTCCTTAATCATGATTTTTATTTGTCATTTAATTAATACTCGGACCTTTGATGATCACTTCTCGAACGGCGATACAATCATACAATCATGTTGGTTGTAAGTTGTCAATTTAAAACATCTTTAATTTGTAGTAATTGTATTTTCTACAAACGATTTATACATGCTCTCAGCGCTGTAATTAGTATCAGTGTATATTCATTTATTCTTGGATTTTCTTTAATTAACGTTCTTTTTTTAAATGTTTTCTGATTATGTCGCTTGTCATCAACCATTTGCTAACGCTAAAGAAAAGGTTTACTTTTTTTAAATATCTTCGCCGTTACAGGATTATTTTTTTGTTTTTACGCAACTACGGAGAAAAAGTGCATACCTTCACCGCTTTACCATATCAGATAATATAGACTTCGTATAGGCATTCGATGCATGAAATTTTCCCCCGCTTGTCTACTGTTTCAATTATAATTAATAATAATTATCGTTATCATTAATAACTAGCTTCGATTCGCGTTTATACAGTGTATTCGGTCAGAGAATAATGCCGTAGTTGCAATATAATGTATGTGTTAATATTCCCATCACATTACCCTATGAATGATAATAACTAATTTTAGTTTGTAATACTACCATCACTGTTGCTTTAACTTGTTTTCTCGTACAAGTTGTGCAATTCCATAAATCTTTTGTTGGGCCCACTATACACACATTATATTATATTCATACAACAATAATAAACGATGGTTGCTTTTAAAATCCTTGTTCGACAGATTTCTTTTAGTACGAGCAAAAAAAAAAAAACGATTTTATCGACAAGTATAATAAGGACTAAAAGATGAATGAAACGAGAAAAGCTTAAATGTTGAACGCATACAAATTAACTTATTAATAAAACTCTGAGGGAGATCCATTAGTGTAGCCACTACATTAGTATTACTCGTGCACAAAAAAGTCCTTACGAGTTACATACACAGGAAAATAATTATTAGAAAGAAGATTAAAAGTAAATAGAATCTTTGGAAACAACCAAATCGACAAAATAATTACATACCCTACGAAGGTATGTTAGCACAAGAAATAATTATTAATTAATTATAAGTAACAGTTGTACAGAGATTATGGATTAAGCAAGATCATTGATGTGGATAAGAATATGTCCTTACGCTTCTTTCGCGTTCCCTTCCATCACGAAACTTACACATATCAACAATAATAAAATAGGTACTTATACACGCTTCAACATATTCTTAATTTGTATTACAAAAGCATTTACACTCAAATCTTCCTTTCTTTTATCACTTTTTGGTTCGCTCCGCGGAGGGAAAGCGCTTTTCCTCTCTTAATTTCATTGTGTGATTTTATTCCTTTTGTTTGTATTTATTTAAACCCATAATATCCCTTTCAAAATCATTCGACTTGAAAGTGTAATACATATAGAGACAGTGACCAAAGGCTTTTCTCGTAAATAATGAATAATTGTATTATTTTAACAACACCTGACGAATTTTACACATCCGATTCAGGAAATATTGATGGCTTAGTTTGAATGAACGAAAGAAGATTACTCTTTGTAATTTTCTTATATACACAATACACATATCTAACAGATCAAAGCTGGAACTTTAATGAATGCAGGCCGTATTGCATTCCAATGACTCTTCAAAATACACTTTTATTTTAATAACTTTACAATCATTTGAATTCTCATTTGATTTTTGCTCTAGTATTGCTATTGCTACTACTTACGCAGAATCTTTATCACGGTACTTTAGCCCAAGACAATTATGTACGTGTTTTTAAACTAAAAACATTGAAATGCAGATTTATTTAACATTTATAATGTGATATTTAATATTTAGTGGCAATTACTTTTTCATAATACAATGCTACTCAAAAGGCACCAACCAAAATCCGTGATTCATATATATACATACACATAAATTGATGTAATACGGTCACGGTCACATCTACATTACATGTAGTGTATAGCTTATTGAGTAAACATGCAAAGCCAAACAAGAGGCAACGTAACAGTTTTAATTAAAATTTCTCTCCTAAAATGAAAAAAAATAATTTCCTTCAGCCAGTCACACGTACTGTATACCTACGCTTTTTTTTTCACTCTCAACAGTCAGAAGTTGCAAAATCATACTCTAACACGAGTTTCCACGCGAAATATATTCATATTAGTAATTAGATGATTACAATCAGACACTTTAGTGTGACCTGCAAATATCAGTCCTTAGACCAATATTTGCAGTGAAATAGCTTGCAAGTAGGCGTTATACGAAATTACAAAGGAATGGGATACCACTATACAGCAGAAAAATGAACAGCATTGTCTCACACATGACTCATAACAAAGTGATGCTATTTTTTCATTCCCGGATTACGGTGATAGTAGGACGGTTACCTTGTCATAATCATTAAACGTTCCAAGAACAGTGAATAATGCGAATTAATTACCTCATCCAATGAGCACGTATATGATGGACATGATTTTCTTTCATCATTATATATACAATTTTTTAAAATACCCAAAGGTTTAGAAAGCCTATTTTTGTTCAGAAAATGATAACATAAGTATAGCAACTTATGCCCAGCCAATATACCTCTTAATTAATGAAGTATCATAATCCTCCAAGAGTTAATTCACTAGTCTTTCAAGGCCAAACAAACCGTGATGTCAATTGTTGATTATTTAATCAAACGCAAATTACAGAATGAGAATGATACGTGAGAACAAGCAAAGTAATCCCCAATTGTTACAACGAAAAAATAATAAAGCTTAAAATAGAACATTCAATAGCTCTAATTTGAAGAAAAGGAAACAAAAACAATTCTCATGCATTACACATTTTTGGGCATTTATCGACACGCATACATCAAGATGATTATATAATAGACAGAAATAAAAATACACAAATAAGAATTGTAAAACCGTATAATGTACAATTTTTATCTAACGTTCTAACAATAAAATGAATATAAGGATATTCGCATTAAAATTTTAGTTCAAATGGAATCCCTTTTCCTTTGTAGCGGCCAGAAGTCTCTCACGAAGAATTTCTTCAGATGGATATTCTGGTAATTTAAGGTAGTGAACGCAAGTGTTGACTGACGGGTAACTACCCTCACCAGCATCCACTTTTCGAACAATAGTTAGTCTGGGATGAAGATTAGCAAGGCCACCAGGTGGAAGAGAGGAGCAACCAGTGGTAAACTGGAGGAACGATTTTCTTTCATCGCTGGTGAGAGAAACCATCACGTTAACGAAACGTTGGAATCCAGGGCTGCGTAAAAAATAGGAAAAAATTATTATTATTAGATACCATTGGGAAGCAGCTCTGACTTGGACAATGGGTAAGCGGCAATAACGTCAAGGCATCCACAAAAAGGAAGTTCAGCAGTTTACTTGGCTCACCTTTCTTTGGTATAACCTAGTTTTGGTTCCGTGTAATTAAGAATATCCTCCCGAGTCCAAGCAGGAGATTGATCTCCACACAGCATAAGACGTACCTCATCAGGACTAAAAGCACCGAGTTTTTCCATGGGGAAGACAAGATCAAATCCTACTTTTAAAGCCATAAGTTGTTTATGAATGCCTTTGTTCAAGCAGAAATCAGTTAGTAGTTCTATGTAGTCTTCAACATTTTCAATAGTAACATCTTCAAACTCGCCCCGCGGACAGAGATCAATAGCACTGTAGCCAAACACTCGAGAAGAAGGTGAGTATTGAAAATTGAGTCCTAATTCTTCGAGACGTATGGCAGGACCCGGCTCTTGACTTGCATGCTGGGGAAGAGCTAAATTTTGAATCTGACGTAACTTATCAGATTCTGATAGTGAATTATCGTGTAGTATATGCCGTTTTTGAGCAGCCAGTTCCTGTAACTGCTGAAGAAAACGGGCTCTAGGAGGATCAATTTCCATGAGATCTTCAACAGTCAAAATTCCCGCATGCCATGGACGATTGTCGGGCACCAGTCTAAATTTTGGAGGATCAAGTTCCATTTCTTTTTCACTTTCTTGAGATATATACGATGAGCCCATAATATCTTCCTCAGACATCGGGGTAGCAACTCTTTCATTGCGTGCACTAAAGTCACAAAATGTATTTGTGTGCATTCGTATTTCAAGCAGTTACAACATCGAAAATTCATATTAACAACAACATTCAGAATTGGAAAGTTTGATTAGAAGTTAGTTCAATGTCTCACCGTTCTCTCACTTCACTCCCAAATTCTCCGGAACAAAGCAATTTGAAGAAGGGCCGAGATAATGGCAAATCAACGAGACGACCATCTTGAAATACCTTGGCAATAAATATTCCAAGAAATCGAAAGTACCGGCACACTTTATCGCAGGTGTTACTATCTTGCGGCAAGGGTGCCGGAAAGAGTCCACTATGCCTTTGAGCATAATATCCAGCTGGTCTCACAGAGGAGTCATCTATCACTGATGGTTGATCATATCTGACGAAAAACAAGCATTACCATTAAAAACACAATCCTGTTGCCATCTAATTGCCTATAAACTATTAATAGTAAATAAAACATTTAGTTCTACACAGAGCTTGAAAACGCCACGTTTGCCTAACAAATTAGTGGCATAAATAATGACTAGCACGGCTTTTAGCACCTGTTTGAATCGGGTAGATCGTCGCACAACCAAATAGCTAAATCTTTCCGCTGCAATTCGGCCGCAACAAGAGCATAAAATTCTAGTGTCGGACCGAGTCCAGTACCATCTTCACCTTGGAATTCGATTTCTAGGACAGACTTGCGACTTGCATGAAAATGCATAACCTGTATCGCCCACTCAAGCAAGTTGCTACCACGAGGGACTTTAACACGTTCGTGTTTTAGCCGCCCCAGACGAAATTCATGTGGATCTTCACGTCGTCTTGATCTCTCTGAAGACATTAAATCCCTCTGATTCTGAAGCCATATAATAGACCTATATTAAACAAGCATGTATTAGTTAAACATGATCCATTCAATCTGCGTATTCTACAAAAATTATTATAACAGGAAAATACCTTGACGTTCCAAAAGCAGTACAGCTGAAGTACAGATTTCTCGTGTCAAAAGGAAAAAGCATGGGTGCTGAATATGTGAGATCTTCGCACCAAGAAGGCAACGCTCTTGACGCAAGTACCAACGGGTCCTGTAGTTGCTGGGTCAACTTGTTTGTAATCTTTTTACTGATAAATTCATCAGGCGAAACAAAGAAATTTCTTATATTTGCCTCTAAGCAGATTAAAGCATCTTCGTTCAGCTTGCTGGACGCACTCAATGAGTACAAATGGCGAAGAAGATTAATAACTTCTTCAACACTACAAGCTGGTTGAGATAGTGACGACGGTGACGGAGAAATAGTGCGACTCCCCATCATGTTCAGACTGTAGGCGTCTAAACATTCCTTTTCCTCTGTATCCTTTCCACTTTCCTTTTCTTCTTTGTAAATAATTCTGCGAGCAATCATAGCGTCAAATTAAAACTTAGTTGGCAATCATCAACTATGCTCTACGTAGCGTATACATGAGATCGTAATGTTTAACTCACGTGTAAGTAGGCTCCCAGATTCGCCGTAATTTTTCCTGCTTTGTACCAAGTTGAGAAGTTTGTACAAGTTCTTGAACAACTTGAAAGATTGTCGCTTTCGGGTTATTCAAATCTATCTCCACATCCGTGACCTGTGATGGATAAATTTAATTATTTAAATATGCTTGGAAATACCCAGGCATATACTGTTACAATTTCTTAGAATAAGTTAACTAATGTAATGATTATGTTACTTACTCCAGGTAATGTAGGTCCTCTTAACACCAATTTAAGCTTCGGTTGTTGGGCAACACAATGATCATCTTCAACATTTAAAGATTCCTGGATGGTGTTCGAAGTCTCTGCCGGAGGAGGAACTTCCAATTCACTAATCTGATTTACATTAGTACGGCCAGGACGTGGATCGAAAGCAGGAATTAAAGCGGAGAACTGTCTCTTTAGAACAAACTCGTCATCCCAGGAACGCTTTTTTCCCGACCGGACTTCAAAACATTCATCATCCTGATGTTATCACACAACAAGCAATGCGTCACATTACCATTAAGTTATACCAAGTTCGCAGCAACAGACATTTGTTCATGCTTACAATAATTGCTGTGAACAGTGATACTTACCCCCTCCTCATACATGTAGTCATCTTCGTTTTCTTCATCATCATCGTTGTCATCTTCAGGTAACTCTTCATCATCTTCTAGTTCTGCTAATAAAGTTGTAGCCCGGCAAGTCTCCAAGAAATCCTAAAACATCAACGAATAACATGGTTGCATAACATGAAAAAAAACTTTTAAAAAATAATTAAGAATTTTGCCGTGGACATGACTTCATTCATTTGACTGTTTACTGCAACGTACCTGCTCACTGTCACTAGAAGTGGAAGTCAGGCTCATAGTAAGAGGCTGGCTCAATCCTTGCGCTCCAACTACTGCTCCCGAGGCAGTTGTGGAAGCTCCGGAATTATTACTCGGCGACAAACTGGGATAACTTTGTGCTGTGCTCAACAACCCTCCTGTACAATCATTAACAAAGCGAATAATGAACTTATTTTTGCTGAAGACATTTTTTATACATATTTTATCAAACAATAACAGCAAGTTAATCGGGTGAAGAACGGGAAACACAAATTTAAACAAATACTACGAACTGCCTGTTTGAGCGGTGTCTAGCTCAGTTAGCTGTTGAACTACAACAACCTCTACAACATTCTCTCACAAGCAATCAGTGGAAATCCACACAAATAACGACATCACTGTTCTTCTCAAAAACATCTTAGTTTAATGAGTGTTTCAACAAGCTTACATTAATTTAGTTACGTTTTGCAAAACTCCGTGATTAAACACAAAGCGCTTCTAAGGCACATTATTGGAAAGTCTGGAAATCTTGACAAACAAGTGTACTCACAAGACAAGACAGTTTGTGAGTACATGTTCATATTTAAATATTTTACATGCATGCATACATACATCTCAAGTGACGAAGTCCCATGAAATAAGTGAATGCAACTAAAACAATGGCATGAATAATAATTAGTTCATACATCAGGAATCTCGACATAAACATCCAAAAAGAACAACGTCGAACGCTGTGAAGGATAACGACGAAGCGATTCAAAAAACAGCTGGATTTCATTCCAACATCGTAAATACACAGAAGTGAAATTGGCGAAAAAGCCCTATATGCGCTACGTGGAAAGTGGCATCTTAGTTCGTTCTCAGTTTAATAATCAACGTATCCTTACTCCTTACTAGTAGTACCAGCACAAAACGAGCAAGCTCGACAAACCTACAATCATGTTGGGTGTACTTGTACTCGTACTGATAAATTTACGATACCAGAAAAGGACGGCAAACCGGAGGTATTGAAAAATCTTTGAATGCTACCTTTCAAGAAATTCCTTCTACACTATTTAGCATCTTTGTATCAAATCAAAACATAGCTGACGTAGCTAATTGGTATAAACCAGCATAAGTGAAATTATCATGCTCGCAATAGCACTAATAATTGCGAGGTGAATTGTACAAGAACGCACAAATAAAACACAAAGTAAAGTAGGATTTTTGCATGAAAATTGGGAACAAATATAAAATTACTTCGTGCATAATGGATAACAAGATTGACAGGTAAAAGGTACACATTTTTACCAGCACAAAAACTATTAAAAAAGGAAATAAAATCGGCTTGTTTGTAACAACAAAACGTGTAGCAAATCATTTGTTTTACTATTGTAATTAAATTTTGTTTTTGTTCAAACCTGGAAAATTGGAGGAAAGTGCGATTCTAACCAGACTCGAGACAGAGTGAGGTGCACGTCCAAATAGGAAATTAGGATTATGACTAGAAGGGTTATGATGGTGTTGATGATGACTTGCAGTCACATTGGTTGGGTAAAGATTCGACCCTGTTGAATTATTTGGTGAAGTGGAAGTAGTAAAGACATTATTTTGTGAAACGGAAGGAAACTTCGCACTATTAATCAGAGAGCGAACACGTGCTATAGCACTCAAACTGTCTAGTAAGGATGAAGAGCTTGTCGTATTTCCAAAATTATTGTTACTAGGTGACAGCGACGATGAAGTAGCAAATACAGAGGTCGAAGACGAATTTGTTGACGACATGGGAGATTCGGATGAGGAAAGATTAGGAACAGAAACACTTTTGGGATTGGTCATAGTGGAAATGGTGGAGGTGGTAGTCACGGACGTAGCGGTCGCCGTACTGGCTTCCCTTCCTGGGGCCACTTGGCTCTCTGACCCTCGTCCCAACACCCCTTTACTATTCGAGCCCAGCCATGCTACAATCACAGGATGGGTATAATCAAATGAATCACAACACACCAACCCGATTCACATTAATATTCAACATATTTGCTGATAATAACTAGTGTAATAAGAATGGCAGTAAATATTATTAATAAATTCACACAAAACGTAAGTACCTAATGCATACAAATTACGAATACATTTCTGGATACACGTGGCATGACAAAACAAAATTAGAAAGATTATCTCTTAATTGCACGAGCAAACGTACAGTACGCAACAAATAATGACAAACACATTCAGAATTTTAATGTTCTTTGTCAAGCCAGTAGGGAAATGCTCAAGTATTCGACAACCCGACACGAAAGGTCGAGAATGTCACTCGCAATGAATTAAAAAAAGACGCATTGCGAAAATAATCGAAACAAAGACAATGAATGCCGCGTCGTCTATAAAATCACAATGTGTCTGATTTGTTCTAGGACCTACTACTCCAAAACTTAACAACATATACTGCTTCAAAATTAATAATCCAGTGCATGAAGACTCTAAAAAGAAAATAATACACTCGATGGGCTTTCTTCTAAACATCCATCGAAGGGTGAGTGTACCGACAACTGATGAATTTGAGAAAAATAGCGATAGTTATTTAACGATCAACATTATTTAATCAAATTGAACCAGAAGTACTTAGCGCAGAACAAATTACGCGGACGACAGGATCATGAGGCGAACGCTAAAAATTTGGAATTTGAAATTTGTAAGTAGCCACGCTAAAAAACGCGAAATACAAAACAGTCCGGTATATATGTGAGCAATTTCCATTTCTCGCACAACTAAATGATTTCGGAGCAGAAACTTCTACTAACAAAAAAACAAGACTGATACAGCCCAGCTCTTTAACTAATAAACTATAGATTTAATCTAATAATGCCACAAAATATCTGCAGTACATTGGAACGTGAGGAAAGGTAAAATACGGTGAAGGACGTTCCAACTAACAGGTCTCTGTTCATGCTTCACAGAAACTAATGACATAATTTAAAACGAACAATTCGCAATTCCTACAATTCAACAGTTCTGGAATTTTAGTTACCTATGAAATTCAACCGATCAGATGTATCATTAAAATGTCATTTAAGTACAACCTACAAGCATAAAAATGGTGAATTGAAAATCAGGATTGCTTATTTTAAGGTATGTCGTAATCATCATATAATAATGATTTATCCTTATTTTTAAGCGTCCAAATCCAAAGCGTCAGGCAAACAATAATGGAAGATTCCAACAATAAAAGAAATGTCCAGTTTCAAAAGAAAATCGTGCGCATTCATCCCACTCTTAATATTCAGTATTCGTGTTACAAATAACCGCGGAGGGACTCCGTATTTAAATTATGACAAACTCCATTTTATCATTTTTTGTTTTAAATACGAGTGAACATTAAATTCGATTGAAAAACGAAATACATACAGTAGCTTTGAAAGCCACTATCGGCATTAGCGAACTAGTTTCCACCGCTGTTATTCAGCTAATAGCAGAACTGAATCCCGGCTGATAAGTCATGCACACTTTTTACGTTTTTAACTATTACTTATGGTATATGTACATCTTGTATCTGCGAAAAACCCGGGTTTTATTCAATATTTATTACACTATGAACCTCATCATCGTAACAATAAGGACTCCTTATGAAATTACTATGGTGTTGTATTAATTGCTCTCGGCTAGATAGGTAACATCTGAAAATTAAGTGCAAACTTGTTACCCGATTATACTTCACAACTAGGATAAATGAATTATGTGAGGTTCTTCAACTATTAATGCAAATAATATCCCGGTTATTAACAAAGAGCAGCTTTACCGCTGCCATTTATCGTCGTTCATTCACACAGATAGTTTACAGACTTACTTCTACTAATTATAGTGCACCAGGCCGTACAACAGCGTAACCATTGACGTGTTAACGAAAACCCAAGGGCTATTTTGATAATAGAGCCCCAGGCAGGCATGAAAGCAAAACCGGATTTTATACCGTTTTAACGCAAACATAGAGTTTTGCAACAACTAATTATTTCCAAGCCCTTGAATGCAAATACTAAAACAGACTTGCTGGCAATTGGCAATGCAGCAATAGTGCAAGTTACGAAGGGCTTGTGGGAGTGGTTGCAAAACCTCACGATTGCTGCAAATATCTAAAAGCTATTCTCTGATTATAATAATGTCCAACTACTGTAGCCATATGCTACAAAACTCATGTACAAGAGCAGAAATAACTGTTTACCTAGAGTGCGTCGCGACTTCCCTCCTCCTGGAGCTCCAGTTTTGTCCCCGGTAGAGCCTGACGGTTCATTTTCTTCTCGGATATTACGGCGAATGGCAATAAGCTTCATGACATCTTTCAGAGCTGGAGGAGCCAAAGCAAGTTCGGCTACATCAAGTGAACCCATATTAGAAGGTTTTCCATGTGACTTTAGACCAGTAGTACCTCCAACAGCTCCGGCCATCCCGCTCGAACCAATGGCGACACCACCAGCTTTCTGACTCGCGGCTGTAAGCACTGCGTTTTTGCCATTTTTGACACTATTGAGAAATTCGGCATCGTCGTATAAACAGCGATCCTGGCCAAGATCCACGGAAGAAACAGGTCCACAGGAGTCGTGCTACAATAGCCAAAATTCCAAATTATTTAAACTGTAGACATTCTAAAATACAAATAAAAAATACAACTTAACAAATACAAACTAAAAATACAACTTAAGGAATTAAACTGAAAATGTTACCGTCGCTTTCGCCGCGTTTCCGGAACATTTGGTTGACTTATGAACAAGCGTCAACGCATGTGCTGCATGCGCCGCCAGTGCGGCTTGCATTGAATCTGGCTTCGCTGGCAAGTGAACTGGTAAACTTTCGTCTTCACTGTTGTCCCCAATTGAAACAGATTCAACAATGGTAGCCAAATCTGATACCGGAATTGAAGGAGGTGAAATATTAGTTATAGGATGAATGTCATCCTGGGTATTCAATCCCGCCACTACTGACTCAGTTAGATCAGACTGTGCATTGGATAAAACAGATTCTGCCATCATTTCGGCTACTTTGTTTACGAGTAAACTGTCTGCAGATGATGCTTGTTCCGTCGAAGCGACGGAAGGTTTTGTCACATTCCCATCTGTTGCTTCAGGAAGACTAGAAGTTGAACTGCATTTTCTACTGGTCAAGACACTAACTTTTCCTGAACTTGCACTCGTAGAAGTAGGTGTAGATCCCGTACCAACACCGCTACCTTCGGTGCTCTTTAGTTTCGCTCCACTGGTTTTAGCAGACTTCGAAGAAGCTGTCACACCAGGTTGTGTCTCAGGATCATAACCCGGAGCTAGTTTTAAGTCGTATTTTCCTTCTGCACCCATCCTGTATGAATTCGATCCACCCTGATCCCATGTAACGTCAATCCAACCGTTGTGCCATTCGCTTGTTATAGTTCCTTCGCCAGAAGGATTTCCATCCTGATCTCTCCATTTCCAATCTAAGCCTCTAACAACTCTGGCACCAGTGGTCATATGTTTGAGCATTGAAGCGCGAATTAATCTTCTCTGCTTGCGTAAATTCGCTTCTGCCTCTCGAACAGCTTTTCCTAAATTCAAATTTTTAATTTCTAAACTTAGCAAACATGTAATTCCACGTACAACAGCTTACAAAAATTCCGACTACACATATACGCATTCTCGACTACATACAGTATTATGCATTATGCTAATATAAGATACGGCAATAAGCGACTTACCTAAATCGTCACACACGCCAGTGACTTTGCCGTAAATCTCAAAGCCGGATAAACTTAGGTAGTGGGTTTGGCCGGAGGAGTTTTTGCCACTTTGTTGTAGTCTTATGTGTCGCCACCCTTGCTGCTCCTCCGCCGAAGTTTCAATTGGCCAGGAAGCAGTGCTTCCAGGATCGTTTAAACTGCAGTCATCAATGTGAGTGTACAAGGTTGTCCATGTATTCCCATCTTTTGACACTTGAAACAACCAATTCCTCAGGGCAGATCTACCATAACCACGCGCATGCCTTAATGTGTAGCACGTGGGTATTATCCAAACTCCTAGATCAATTGAAAACCATGCTTTTTTATCATCGTTTGTGTGGCAATTCAAGGCAGATGAATCACGGTTTAGGATGTCTTCTAGTCGACCATAAGGGAGATTTCTTCCTTCGGATGACGATACAATAACAAGGCCGTATTGAGCTGGGTTAACCCAATCACTACTTGTCCTGTAATCAACGATAAACGCAAATAACATTCGTATCTTACGTTACTGTTCCCACCTTTACATTGATACAACGAGCGTGATATTACCTAGCGTTTGTACCAATCCAATACAGAAGACCATTTTCATCGAAGTCATGCTGATGTCGGAAAGTGATAGTTTGCCCTTCTTTAAGTTTGCGTACATACGTGAAGGTTGATCGATCGTAATCATACCTAAAACGGAAAGTCCAATCAAAATTTTCGTTCTCTACCGGATAAACGGTTGTGTATTTTAGTACTCCTTTAATAATTTACACTTACCACTGCTTTGCCACCATTTTAAGAAGGTAGTTTTCCAACTGGCTGACGGTTGTTAGAGGTTCCATTTTTAAAGTCCTTCCCGAACGATCGATGAGTGAGCTTTCTGTAGTAGCTTTTTCAAGTCGGAAACGCAAGCGTCTGGTCAAAACCTGAAGACCGTAGTTAGCACCGGACGATTCGTACAGTAAAACCGGAAGCTTCTCAATGGTCTCCAACACTGATACTAGCTTCTTGACAAGAGCAACACCAGGATTGAATTTGATACCCTCGACAAGTCTTTCTTTTAAACAAGACTTAAAAACTTCGACACGCTGCTGCAACATCGCCATATGTCTTCTCCTGCTAGATTTACCATACACCGTTTCGTAGTCTCTTTCTTGTTCCCAAGCAAACAGTCGAATCAATGCTTGTACTAATCCCGAACTATGCAGTTCGTAGGCTGACACTAGACTGTCATCTCTGAGTAGCCGAGTTAGTTCGTCCAAAGCTGTCTTTAACACTTGTTGCCAAGAAACAGAATCCTCCCTATGTCCAAACTACACAATCAAACAATACTACATTAGCTTCCTCACTTTATACAGGCTTGAAAGACCAACAACGGATGTTTAATAAAAATTTGCTCGTGCAAGCGCTAAACTTTATAAAATTACCTGCTTGTAGCAAGCTCTTTCAAGCTGGGCAACAATAGTTCCTAATTTGGCAACTACTCCTCGCGGCTGTGATTGAGCAGCTTGGAAATACCCTTCGTAAATTTCTTGAGCTAAAGATTTAATTTTTTGCTTCAATGCTTCTTGTTTAGAGCGAAGGCGTTTCCCCTTCTTTCCAACCCAACCCGTGGAAAATTCAGGTCCAAGAGTAGTTTCAGCAGTGAATGAATGTCTTGTTCCTCTATTCGATTCAAACAAGAACCCTGGTAAGTCGTCTTTTAATATAGTTGTTTGCTGTTGTCCATCCGTGTTATGAATGCTCAATTCTCCATCACGTTTGCACGTAAATGCCCAGTTTCCAACTTTGATCATAGCTGACCCCGAAGAGCTTAAAATTGGCTGACTTTGTACTCCCGTTTTAATACCCATTTTAGCTCGTTGGAGTTTTTCAATAAATTCACTACGGCTCTCAGAACTATCTGATCCACCCTCGGGACTTCCAGAAGAATACATCGTTGCTAGCTTGCCATCAAGTACAAACCGAAACCAACCGTTGCTGCCATTTGATAGTTCCAAAGCAGCCGCTTCATTCCACACGTATAGGCAATCCCTACCACGACATATACACCAATCCCTCCAATGGTATGGTTTTCCAATCAAAATTTCTTTGGCATCTTCGAGTACAACAGCTTCAGTGTCTAATCTCTCTGGCGTCTCTTCTTTTTTTGCTAATTCAGTTTCATTCGGGCATAGAGCCAAAACTTTCACAAACACTCCTAACCTTGCGAAATGTTCCAAAAAAATGTCCTGAGCTTTAACCATTAGATCTTTAATCATGTTCAATATAAGTAGATGGCCATCATCATCTTCTTCGTTGTCTAAAACGGTTGCTATCACTTCCACAAGCACAATACCTAGCGAGTATGAGTGTGCATCAGGACTGCACAGCTTATTCAGTAGCGCCGATGGAATATAGTGGATCATTTTCTTTATCAAATTTAAACTTGCTCTCCTACGATATCAAAATAAATATATAAACATTAAAAACGTATAATTTTTAAAAACAAGTGAGGTACCGAAAAATGCGAGTCCATAGTACACACACATACCTAACGGCCAAAACCATTGTTGAATGATATGTAGCACAAAAAATAGGCAGGAGTCGTTGTAAATACACGGGAGCCATTTCAGGGTCACCTTTGGCTTCGGGTGGTACTTCCTCAGACTCGGATTTCGTTCGCTCCCTTCCAATTTCGGCTGGCATCATCCACTCACCTGCGTAGTATAAGGAAAGTGCAGTTGAGTTTTACCTCCACTATCAACCATCTGCATAAGCACTACGTACGGGGAAAATTGTTTTAACTGTTATAAAAAAGCACTTGCCTGGGGATTGCAAAATCGCCGCCACTTCTCTATGCCCTTCATCATTTCTTTCTCTCGCTTTATCAAGAGGGGTTTTACCATCCTCATCTCTTAAATCCGGATTGGCCCCATGTTTTAAAAGCACTTTTGCAATGGCTGGTCGTCCAAAACAAGCGGCATAGTGAAGTGATGATGATCGTTGTCCTTTGTTTACATCCGCGCCTTTATCACATAAATATTCCACCATTTCCTGAGTTCCAAAAGCTGAGGCCCAATTTAACAAGGTTTGACCAACATCGTCCATGAAATTGACTTCCACACCTAAATAAACACCCCGACAATGGCTATTGAAATACCATCTCCACTCACTGCGCCGTAAAACAAAATGCATTTAATTAACAAATACTTGCTACTTGTTGGGAAAACCTACCCCCACTCTCAATCGCTTCAATAAGAGCTTCCGTATCCTTATTTCTAATACAATCTATAAGCTGACGATGTGTTTTTTCTCCAGTAGCATCGGTTCTTCTCAGACTAGCTAAACGAGCACTTGCAACACTTCCTGATTTTGGAAGTGCTTTTCTTCCCTCGAATAACAGCACCAGCAATAAGTCGACAAGCCTCATGGTATCCAGTATACATCTAAAATATCATTTATTATATTACACAACCGTAATTTAACAATTTTGGGGAATGACAATTTTTGCAAACAAACCTCTCATCGCCTTTCAAAGCTTTCTCCAAAGCATCAGGTAACTCTGACCTAAGTAAATCCTAAAAACAGATTTCATAATTGAAAATTTGCCACACCCACCCGCTTACATTTTTTTCAAGGTTTAAATAGCTTTACAAAGTACACGTGTGAATAACAAACATTCGCCAAAAATTGTCGGAAGTCCTTACGTGAGTAATGGAAGGAGATCCCCTACATAGGGTCGATAAAAGGCTTATTATCGTTGAAACACTCGCTGTATTTTTTTGCTCATTTGGTGTGTTAGACGTTGACGAAACTCCAGTACCTCCTGTGGGAGCATTAGCTGGTGTTCCCGAAGCAGTACTGATGTTGGCATTTCCTAATGAACTTGACATTCTGACCAATAAATCACGAACCAGTCCATGCTCCGCCAAGGGGGCTGGATCCACTCCTCGCCTGGTAAATCGATCTGACAAAGAAGCAAAGCACCGAAGGGCTCCATCCGCAACCTAAAACCAAATCTCGTTCAGCTACGTTCCCCACGGTACATGTATTACGTTCAAGTGACTCATTTATTGATTTCAGTTTTACTTGAATGTGTTTTTCAAGAACACATTAAACTTTCAAGTAGTTGGAGAAAAATTAAACAAGATGGCGGATTTCAAGATATAATTTTCCTATTTGAAACCCCCCGTTCATTGAGTACTCCAGAACTAGCAATACCATTGAAATATTCTATAATCAATTTTCCAATCATGGTACAAATGCATGTCAGATTTATTTCGCCTGACACAACTCTACACAGTTTGATAATGGTTTAAAACCTAAAACCTGTTAAAGAAACTACTTTCATCAAGAAATCAGTCACCAATTATTTAGTCATAATATTTCTGTGTCAAAACTGCTTGCACAACAGAAAAATGCAATGGACATTTTTTTATAACCACTTTCTCTTTTATTGCTTTTCTTTAAACAGCCAGCCAAACGAACCAGCCCAAGTTAATTTCTCTTGCTTGTCAGTTGTCTTGACGCGTGCGTAGCGTACATGTACTAACGCAAATGCTTAATGTTACACCTGTAGGAGTCAATTCGCTTACATGGCTGTCTTCATGGCGAAGAAGAGTAGACAAACTTTCCACACAAGAAGGCAAAGTCGGGTCTTGGGGCTCCATTTTTGAGCATAGTCGTGATACAACTGACATTGCAGAATGGAGTGTATCCTTATGAACCACACTACCATTGTCCCGAATAAATGTTAGTACGCAATTTAATCCTCCGGCTTCAAATACTGCTCCAGCCTCACGAGTACAAACAAGTTCCAGCACCTGTAAGTGTAAGTATTCGCCAAAAATAGGCAAATAAAATACCATAAATACTCACATGTTACCATTTTATTAACTTATCCAATTTCTAACTACATCAACTAATTTTAGCTACTTAATATTTCCACCGGCTATAGATTTCGTGTTTTCATGTAGTGTAAACAGAAATCAGAAACACACTCTATCCCCAATAACTGATACATGGGTAGTAAAGTAGGTAGTAATAGTCGCACGCATAGCCAATAAAACTATGTACATATGTACGCAGACACACTTCGAACCGGTTTCACATACGGCAACAACATCCTCTACAGACTTGCAACAAACGAAATAAGTTTTCACTTCTCTGAATGCATAGAAAGCAGACTAGATCAGTTCTGGGTTCAGATGACATCAGCATTTCCGGTCAAACTAAAATACTTCGTTGAAATAAATTATACTACTTCCTGCAAAGCGGTATTGCAAGCATCACCATTACATATATATTTTAATATATATATGTATATACATATATATGATGTATAAAAGCAACGAAAAGCAAACAATAGGTAAGCGTGCCTCCAATTATATATGGAAAGCATCTACACATTTAAGGAAGTTTTTACTGATATACATACTACATACATGGCTGGCGATATAGTAATTTTATACTAACATGATGATACTATGTAAATAACTTATTTCTGTTCCGTTTGCATAACTAATAACTTCGACTACAAAAGCAGGTTTAGTTGTTCTCTTGCACTTCCTGCATATACATTCAGGACAGAGGCGTTTTTCATATGTTTACTAGAATTCAATCAGAAAAATCATATAGAATCTCAAAATTACTTTAATGCACTGCTCGGCTAAATCCTTTGATGTCCGGGAACTGATTTCGGCCACGACCAATCGATTGCATATAGCCTTCACAGCACCGTCCACGGAGACGATTCGTCTAGTGCACTCAGCTGAAACGTCTAGGTAGTATGTTAGAGCTCGGGCTGTCACTTCAAGCACCGACTCCGTTGCTGTCTCGTCCAGAAAAATCCGACATAGTGCAGGTAAGAACGCTCTTGGAGGGCAACTGTACAACATACATTCCAGTATATTCACTTATGGAATAAATGACAAATACAGAGCACGAAAATCACATTTTATGTAAAGCCATCCGGATACTAAAAGTCTCCTTAAACTGTATGAACTTTCTTTCATTATTCCTTTTAATCTACGATCCCGAGTGATGCAGTGGTCTGAACTGACTTGACCACAAGTCGGTGTCAAAAATTAAATCCTCAAACCGTGAAAAAAAAACAGATAGGTGCGTACTGCGTACATCCACGAAATAGTTCATGTCACTCTATGTAATGACCTTAATTAATAACATTAGTGTATTCATTAATACGAATGTCTGTACACAGTACAACCATGCTCCGTATGCAGAAGTATGTCGGTGCCTGGATAACGTATAATGTATAGGAGAAAGGTGCTACGAGTTACTTTCTCTTCAATCAAATGATAGTCATAGTATGATCATGTGCAACAAGCAAGGTCGTATATTTCCTTGCTGCGATTTCTCTGGTGAAAATTAGTATTAACGAATAACGAACTACTGATTTGGTCGTGCATTGAAAACTATGTCAAACCAAATAGTCTGAAGATGCAGATGAGATATCAAGATATCACTGCTTCTGCTTAAGTACATCTACTTTATTATATAATGAGATGAATTGAATACTACGGAATTAGTCAACCCTATCGGATCTATATGCATGAAAAACTGAAACAAGGGATCCAGATTCAGGCATCTGTTACGGGTTCTGCTGCTTGCACTTATTTCTAAAAGAATGCAATAGGTATTTGAAGGTTTGCAGTAATTACACCTGAAAACATAACATACAGGAATCCCTTGCCCATGCAAACGGTTATAGTATGAGTGAATGTGGGCAAGGACTGTATTAGTGATTAGTACTTATATAGGCCACTATGAGAAAGCACAACTAAATCCACCGGATTTACGTTTCACCCTGATATAAGATTATGCACAACCTTAATTTTCGGAAGTTTTATACACCGATACAAGTAATGCAATGCCCAATCATTTTAATTAGCATTCATTTACCATTCGAAACAACGATCCACATTGTCCGACATAAGAAGTAGCATACATAGTTGCTCCAAGGCGATGAGTTGCATATCCCGTTCTTCACCTTGACCGATACTCAGCCATTCTAGGAGCGTTTCTGGATCCACCACATCCGCCATCCTTAAAAGTCACTACAAAGATCCAAATATAGCATTGATGAGCTTTCTTATAAGGTAAAGTTTCTCCATCTGCTTATCCCTGTTCTACATCGCAATATATACATCTTTCAATCAAATCATTTCCTTTGTCATTTACAATTTACACAAAGAAAAGAGGCGCAACACTTTTTTAAATATGCATTTTAAATAGAATTTCGTTTCACAGCGATCTACAAGAAATAAACGTAAACAGTAATTATTGCAATAGTACTTCCACTCTTGAACTCTTGGTGGTAACTATTTAAAGTTTATACGAATTGTTGCCAACAATTCGTTGTCCCACCTCATCAGAACGCAGCAACGCGTCTACGTTTATTTACAAATTGCTCCAATCGTCATTCAATGAATGATTTATTCCCGTTATTCTATACACCTCACCCTCTCGACTTTCACGAAAATGAATTAAAATATAAATACTTAAATTCACCTCACCTTCTCCAAGCAAATAAATACTACGAGATCATATTATCAAATTTATATAGGAATTTCTCCTACCGTGCACTGCACATGAACACACAAATAGGGGAACCGAAAATGCTGTTTTCCCTGCACTTTTTACAAAATTAATTAGCTAATAAAACACCTGCAGCCAGTTGAACTTCTACAAACAAACAAGTACATAGCCGTTCAGTGCCAAATTCTCGGATCTAAGCATGTTGCACGTAGTCGCAGATGTATATATATATATATATATTTATAGACTATGAGAGCACAGAGGTTATTGTTATTGTGTATTACTACTCACTACCAACTTTTTATTCCGCTGCTTTCTTTGGAAAACGTTTGATAAAACTGAACGGTAGTAAGTAATATTCCACCAACATACTACAGCTCAGCAGAGTTGTGCAGGCACAAAAATATATGACGAAACGAAAATTGCACGGGTGTGAAGGCGTGACATCACAAAAATATTTTTTTATTCTCTTTCTTTCTATATGTTTGTTTAAAAAGCAAACAGAAGTAGTAGGACACTGGTGGCAGAAAAAAAGCTAGTTTATAGCAGCTTTATACTATTTTAAACCTTAACTACAAGTGAATGTGTGTAAGTGCACAGTAAAGAATAAGTTATTACCTATTGTCGAGGAAGCGTGCAATTCAATAATAATTGAGTAATTTCCGTTTCCATCTTCCACGTCCCGTACCCGGGAGCACCTTTTCAGCGACTTACCCTTTCGGGGCGCTGATACACTTTTTGTAGAAAAAAACAAAACCAAAATCAGATAATGGCCATGTAAAAACGTCACAAATATGAATGACCTCACAAACAAAACACCACACTTATGACACTGCACTTTTCCACAAAATGTCGATAAAACATTAATCCCCCGTACATTCCTTGTAATAATTTCTCCAAGAAATCGTCAAAATTCCCAAATTAATAATAGTTATTGAAATAAGAAAAAACAAAGGGATGCCTAAAACGAAAACATTTTCTCCCAAACCAGACGCATGAAGTGACTGAAAGATAACTGCAGTCATTAGGGAAAGGTGGAACTTTTGAGCAACACAAAAAAAAACACATAGAACGTCATAAAGAAGCACTTTTAACCATACTGTAATATACTTCCTTGTACTTTTTTTTTTTTTGTCTTCCTCTCTTACTCTATACCTTTTACGTATCCCCCCTTTACATTATTACTACACACAAAAGGTGTATGGTAAGTTTGGTAAAGTAAGCAAAAGTACCCTTTTAATAAAATGTATGAAGTAAACGTCCATATAAAATACACCACCCCAACAATAAAAAGGAGAAATAAATGTAGGTGTTTACCTTAAAGCAGAGAGCAGTTGTTACTCTTTTTTATTTAAAAAAATATATATACGTAAAGTATATCGCACTGTAAACACTATAACATATTTGTATCGAAATAGGAAAGAAAGTCCATGTAGACAAAAGAGTCTACGTAGTCCGTAGTACTAATAATAAAAGGAATTAACTTCACCATCCAAAGCTCCCCCCCCCCTAAAAAAATATATGAATGTGGGTTAAATGATTTTTATTTCTTCTATTTTTTTTTCTTTTATTTTGTGATTTGAGCACTTTTCCCCATAAAAACCAAATTTTTTCTCATCCTTTTGAAGAAGAAAAGAATTGTGTCGTGTCGTACTCCTTTGTACTATATAGGGACACAAAAGTAGACGAATTTTAGCAAGATTTTAGAAGATTTTGAGCAAAATCCACACAACACAAACACATTCTCACTGCGGCTTCAATCCCATGAAGCAACGCAGTAACAAAAAAAAACACAGGATCTCCGAAATAAATATATAATATTATATATAAAAAAAAAGGACAAGAATAAAACGAAAGGGGGAAAACACAGCAAAAAGACTTCCCCACTTTGGTTCCTCTTTTGAAAAAAATGTTATCACCTCAGTATCACTAAAAAAAATACACGAATTTCTCCAAATTTTGGTGGGGAGTATGGGGATTGACAATTGGCAGTAATTTTGTGGAGTAATATTTTGATTTTGTAATGGAGAAACTAAAGAAAATTATAAAAGTGTTTTTTTTCGCAATCCAATAATAAATACAAAAAGGAATCTTGGGAATCACTCTCTCCTTTATATTTTGGGTTTTACGCGCATGCTATAAACCAAAATATTTTCTCCTTTATTCTCTCTCTCTCTCTCTGGCTCGTGCATAGAAACTAAATGGGAAAAGGGAATACAGAGAGTTCCCTCGTTGTACTCCTCCGCGCTCCTCGTCTTACCTTTCTTTTTCTTTTTTTTAATGTGCCTTATTAACTTTTCCAAAGTCTTCAAAAAAAATTTTGAAAAAATAATGACATTTTTTTATGTCAAATAAGTCTTCTCTGGAGGAGTTGTATACATATATAGACTGACTGGAGGAACTCAAAAAAAAAACGATTTTGTTCTAGAAGGCCATAGTAAAGGAGTCGAGAGGAATTACATGAAATGTGTGGTGGGGGACACCCTGCGAGTGAAACCTTGAAGGCATATAAAGCCATTGGGGAGGACGTCTTATGGAAGTTTTCCCCTTCTCTAAAACCGCCATGTTTCTCCTTTTTAGCAGTGGCAGAGGGGACTCAATCATTATAAAGTACAATATCCCACATCTCATATCAAACCCACACGCAGAAAAAAAAACGGGGGGGGGGGGTTCCCAAATAAATCATCGGGAGTTAATAATTTTTGCAAAACTTTATACAAACAAAAATGGCAAGATTATTTTATCCTATATAGTGTCTGTATAATAAGTATCATATATTTTATATAATATAAATATTGTATTATTGTATACCGTAACAATGTATTATAGCTCCAAAAAATTGTTTCTGAATCAGAATCAGATGTAATTACTTTTCTCCAAACAACTCCTTTAGGTTAGCAAAGTCAAATCGATAAGAATTTAATTCACAATTTCAACCATTTCAATGTTGATTGAATTCTAGTTCTCAATGAATTTTAATTTTAAATCAATTCTAGGTTTGAATGAATTTTAATTTTAAATGAATTCTAGGTTTGAATGAATTTTAATTTTAAATGAATTCTAGGTTTGAATGAATTTTAATTTTTAATGAATTCTAGGCTTGAATGAATTTTAATTTTAAATGTATTCTAGGTTTGAATGAATTTTAATTTTAAATGAATTCTATGTTTGAATGAATTTTAATTTTAAATGAATTTTAATGTTGAGCCAATTTTAATTTTAAATGAATTTTAATGTTGAGCGAATTTTAATTTTAAATGAATTCTAATGTTGAATTAATTATAATTTTAAATGAATTCTAGGTTTGAATGAATTTTAATTTTAAATGAATTTTAATGTTGAGCGAATTTTTATTTTAAATGAATTCTAATGTTGAGCGAATTTTAATTTTAAATGAATTCTAATGTTGAACTAATTTTAATTTTAAATGAATTCTAATGTTGAATTAATTATAATTTTTGAATTTCTAAATGTTTTAATTTTCTAATTACTAATTTTTGACTTTCCAATTTTTCTAATTTTTGAATATCCAATTTTTCTAATTCTTTTCCTATTTTTCTGACTTTTGAATAGCCAATTTTTCTAATTTTTGAATATTCAATTTTCCTAATTTTTGAATAACCAATTTTCCTAATTTTTGAATAACCAATTTTCCTAATTTTTGAATTTCTAATGCTTGAATTTCGAATTTTGCCTTTTGAATTTCTAATTCTGGAATTGCCAATTGTTCTAATTTTTGAATGAATTCCAATTTATGAATGGATTATAATTGTGAATTTTATTGGTATTTGTCCTCTACATATGTTCAGCCATGATAGGAATCCATTTGTCTTGGTCTCTTGGTTATATATTTTTTTAAATTCAGTCCCAGCTAGCACAGATTGAGCTAAACTGCGCATTAATGCGTTTCACCCTCTAAAACTGAGGACACGCCGGAAAATATGCATATATTAAACGCCGTTTAGCTGCTGCATTTCCGACGATGGAAAATGAGTGTAAACTCCGGTGTGTAAAATGCGCGCTAATGATGCATGCGTTTTGCGCGATGAAATAGTTACGTGCAATTTATGCGCATATTATGCGCCATGCCCCTAACGCATGCGCATAAACAGACCCATTTTCTGCATTAAATTTGCATGTCTGCGCGGGCGGACAAAACCGATGCATTTAAAGCGCAAACTGACTCCGCCGCAGCCGCATTTTTAGCGCCCTTTTAGACATGTTTTTTTAACTCCACTGCCGCACCAATTTCAAGTAATATCATATTTTTGTGGTCTGTTGAAAAGTTAATAATAACTATTAATAACTTTTAAATCAGGGATAATTCTTTGTCGTTTTTGGGGTTGGATTCGAGGGGCCCGTGGGAGTTATTCTCAACCACTAGAAGAAATGACTCGCAAAAAAGCACATTTAAAGTGCCTTCGTCACTGACCAGATATACTAGTGAAAAAGTAGTACATCACTTACCACTTTTTTTTCTTTTTTTTCGGGTCATCGTCATGTCAGTCAGTTTAAGAGTCTCAATGAGCCAAGATACACTTGTTTTTTTTTTCTTCACTGTATTTGCTACAGAAAATTGTACTACTTTTTTTTTCTACGAAGTTTTTTGTTTGTAGTTTATATTGTATGTTTTTTTCCTTTCCTTCAAGTCAGTTTTGTGTATACAGATGTTATACATACATATATGTATGTATATTTGTTAGTATCGGAAATATGAAGGCATTGTCTAATTGTCTTTACAGACACTTCTTCCTTTTCATCTTCTCCGATCTTTCACTCAATTCGTTTTTTGTATACATATGTATATAATATATGTATAACAGAGACTCTTCATCAGTCATCCCGCTCACACTCTTTTATGCAGATGTCCCTGAAAATGTTTGGCCTTCATTAGTTGTGCACAAAAGTATCTTCCAAAAGAGACATCTTAAATATAATTTGTAATAAGAGTAGTAATTTATTATATTATTACATACAAATACAAAGAAGTGTGTGTATTATGGAGATGTTAAAAGATGTGAAATATACAGCAGACTATAGTAGTAATAAATGACGTGTAGTTTGTGTTAAATACCCTTTTTTTTGTTGTTTTAAATTTTGCAGACATTCAGGCTGTAAATGTATGATGGGCTGTCCTATTAAACAAAAGTCACTATTACATGACCTCAGGGAAGTACTTAATTAGAGGAAATTATGTGAACCATTGCATAGTTTTCTGAGTAAACTTTTACAAGGATCGATTATGAAATGTGTCGAATTTTCAGGATCAGATCCAGACATTTCGCACTTGCTTTTACTTCTATTTCCTTCAGGATTACGAAAATCTAACTAGTCTATAGACATAGACAGTATGAGCTTAAATCCTGTGAATGGGAACAGGATTTATTTTATTAATTAATACAGCAAAGCAAGTCTAGGATTTTTGTTGAATAAAATATGCTGCATGAGTAATATACATAATATTTTATGTAACAAAAACTGCACATATCTATAGATATAAGTACATATTACTTATTATTAGGGGAATGTTTAAAACACCACTTTTTGCTTTAAGTACTATTATAAGTACAGCAGTAAGCAAAAAGTAAAAATGCCCAAAATTTCTCATACAGTCCCGTATATGTCTCATATTTTTAAGTATAATAAATAATAATATTGAGGCTCATGGATTTTTTTTATACTATTAAATCGAACTTTTTATTATATGCAAAACTGACTAAAGCACAAAAATTGGGAAAATTATTTCACAGAAGTTTAATGAAATGCTGTCGCCTTGCTGCGCCTAGCTCAGAAACAATAGATAAGGAAATTAGCAGCCAATTTTGTGCACAATTTTATTGTGGTTCCAGTCAATAGAGCTGCATCCAGATCAAATAGAAATCGGTCAAGTTTTGTTTTTCCGCACAAAGTTCCAAAAACAGTCAACACAAATGACCGTTATTGAATTCTTAAGCATCGATGAGTAAACGTAAATTGTATTATCATGTGTTCACTCACCGTATGTTATCTATTATCTATCAATGATATGATAAAGATATAGTGCATTTGGCTGGAGTTAAAAAATCACAGGTCACAACCTTTTTGGTCGCACAATGGCTTGCACTCAATCACAGAAGGGACAAGGGGCACATGAGGTGTTCCTATTTTTTTACATGTTACTTTGACGTAGGACAGAAAGGTCATAACGTCATAAGGTTCGTGGCTCATGCAGTATGCAACACAAAATACATACAGATGTCTTTATTTTTATATATTTATTATACATTATTATTAATTATTATGCATAGAATATCAAAATCCTTTCTCGTATAATGCTTATATTGTGTCCATAAACAACCAAGAGCTCTAGCTTTTTCGTATAATTATAATTATTACTTTTTTATTGAGGTGCCCATGTGATGTGAATGTGACTGACACAGGAACAAGGAATCACTTTTGATAATAATAATCAATAACTCATTTTTTCGCAAAGCCACACATATGTATGAGAATGTATTAACTTAACATGGATTTACAGATATTTAAGCTGGTCATATGCATCATGGAAAATAAATTTTGAAAGCGGAGGATTATGCCGTTATTATTTTTTCTATATACATACGACTTTTTTTAACGTTTTATTGTGCTTCATGCATGACCTTTAGTTAACTACATTATTATGGGTTAAGTTATGGGCCTTGTGGGAATTGCGGATGCAGAGTAGAACCCAGCTGCAGGAAAACAGACCTGGTTCCTTGTCCTAGGACAGAACGAGGAGACTAGCTAGGACTATTATTAGTATTACTCTAGTATCCTTCTTAAGTCATGTAAGTAGTACATTATTTAACTAAAATATCACCAGGTTTTACTCTGCTCTTTGTCCGTAGGTTTTACGAACTTCTCGTTTCTTTTTGCTACTCAGGAATAAGACATTTTTAGAAGGGTATATACTCGTGCACTATTATTATTTATTATTGTTACTAAAAGAAGTTTATTACTTCTACTTGAAATCAGGGCTTACAGCATAAATAAAAAAGTGCGGGGGGGCCTGAGCGTTTTTCGTAATAATTTTTGTAATTATTAAATACAGTTTAATGTAATTGTTGTTTTAATGTAAGTGTTGGGCTCATAAATTGCATATTGGGCAGTAGCGCCGCGTAATTGCGTAATATGCAATTGCGCTGCGTCTACTTTACTTTAGACGCGACGACATACGTGTTCGTATTCGAAGCTTCTTTTTTACATGTCAACTACGCAACTACACACTAAAATTGCAAATTATAATTAATAATAATTATTATTGCAAATTGCAATATTTGCTCTTCTGTCGCATTCGAATTTATTAGCGAATTAGCATTAGCAAATTAGCAATAATCCAAAATCCCATATACGACCATAAACATAAACCATACTCCCATTTCCCATCCAAGCTTGAACAAATCTTCTACACAATCGAATTTCTACTATATCTAACCTAAACCTAACTCGAACTACCTAACAGCGACCCAGCAGCATTTGCTTTGCATACTTAATTTACTCAGTACAAACAACAAATCAAACCAAACAGCCAAACAGTAATGCCAAAAAAATAATCCCAAGCGATCCCATTAATGACAAATGAAATTAGAAAAGAACTATTATGAATTATGTTGTTATTTGTTATGCATGTATTATACATTACATGTATGTATGTATATCCCTTTTCTTTTCCGAAGTGTTGTCAGTTGTCATTGTCGAACTCAAAGTCACAAGTCACCACCTGTTTGAATTTGAATGTGCCTTTCTAACTTCTTACAATTAGCCACCTAATATAATCAAGTTCAATACACATCTTGTGGGTATTTTTGACGGTGAAATATCGCAAATATTATTCGAAAAAAAAATGGAGTTTATGAGCCTCCACTTCTCTTTGAATCATGTAGCCTCCACAGGGGCAGCTTTCTCACATGAACATGCGACAGCCATCCAAGCGTCGCTCATGAAATTGTGCGAAGAAAATAAATTTACCAACGTTTACTTTTGGGGGAAAATCTACGGAACAGAGAATGACTACTACATTGCTTACGGAGTGGGCCGAGATTTTCTCAAGGATAGAACTTACTTTTACAGGTGTTGTTTCCCATGCATTTCTGTATGTTAACTGCTGACGAAATTGAAACAAGACATTTTGGTTGTATATAATATACATAAAGAGCATAGAAAGTAGGAGTAAAATGAAGGATTACCACATATCGTAGAAGGAAGTATTGACATTGACATTGTAGGAAAAGAGTAAGCACAAAGAGTGTTAGTAATTAAAATGAGAGGGGAAAAAAATTGTTTTGCCTTAATTTTACTATCTATATTATGCCTACCTTCTTGCAGCCTAAACCATGGGTTGGAATGGATTCAACTCTTGGAACCTGCTCCTCTCACAATGGAAATGACTTTGGCAAGCACAGGTAGATTTGTGGGGAATCCCAGTGCTTTATGTGAAACGGAGATGACTGCAAATAATGAAGACACGATCGACGAAGAAGGGCTAGACGAAGAAGAAGAAGGGTTATGGGTAATAAAAATGTATAATTTTAGGATTCACTTGTAAGCATACTATGTATACCTAATATGTATAATATGCATTACCCTTCGCCATGAGACGAATTTATGTAGCACGGAAGAATTATTTCAAACATGGTTTACTAGCTCTCTGCAACCAAAGTTTAAAAAATTCATCTCAAGATCATTTCTTGCCGAAAATCCTTCCTTTTGCAATGAAGGTTGTGTGAAGATGTTTCGATTCTGTACTTACCTGTGAACTCTTTTCATTTTATTGGTTACCTTTCGGTGGGAAGCGGGATTTCTCATTTGACTTTGCATTTTTATTTTGCTTTGATCTTACCCAGTATCTTTATTTCATGTAGGTATACATATACATATAATAAACACGTACTAAATGCATGTTATTTATAGGTATCGAAGGATAATCTATAATTACCTATGTATATAATACATTAGTCTGAATCGAATCAGAATATACATACCTACCTATATTCGTAAAGGAATTTGCTGTTTTAGCTTTCATGGCTGTTCAGGCAGGAAATTGGAGCTTTCAAGATGTTTACAAACTAATGCTCTTTTTGTGACAGTTTACGCTGGGTAATGCGGAATGAGCATAAAGGTTATGAGCAGGGTTCGTAGAAGCTCCGTTGTATTGGGATCACGTCCGATTGGGGCGACTTGAAACCAGGTTTTTGTGTAAAAGGGTACCTAGGTATATATTTTTTATATAAATTATTTTTAATAGTAGGGTTTATTTGAGAGATCATCTGCTTAGAGTTCAAATAAGACGGAATTCATGAGTAAATATGTCGTATGGTTGGTTGGTGCATTAATTAGAAAACGCATGCTTATATTGTGGGGAAATAAGGCAATACATACCTAGGTACTTCTGTTTTTGCTGGGAGACTGGACATGGGGAGAAGTGAGATATCCAGAATACACGTATAGGTATTTATTTGATCTATTAGTTACTTCCTTATACGTATACATATAGTAGTTCATTGCCTGTGTAGCTGTCTATCATTTAATCTAGCACGTATACTGTAGAACATCTACCCCATATACATTCCGAAAAAGGATTGTTTCTCCATTTTGAAGCATTCTTTTCTTTGGGTAATTTACTAAATACATACGACGTGTTTAGATGTGCGCGGATGTAAGTAAGTATATGTCTGTATATTCTTCATAAAAAAAGCGAGTGATTGAAGTCCGGCACAGTGCCAATGCCAAGTGTTGACAACCGCTCACAGCATATTTGATAGAGATTTAATAATTTCGACTGATAATTTTTTGATACAGGTCACATTTAAAGAAGAGGAACGGTTATCGGGCACAGTGGCTCTGATCCAAGCTGAAGCTGAAGTGATACCACGCGGGGCACTATTAAAAGATCCCAGTGGATTGGTTTACCAGAACAAGGCTTTTGAGGGTACACAAATAAATCTTGAAAAAAATGCAAATAGTTGAATATAAATGTTATATAATTGGATAATAATATGACTACAAAGTGACAAAGAATTTTAACTACATTACCCACGTTGTAGTACATGTGCTTGCACAAGAGCCGTAGGAGTAGGAAGGAATCCT
Source organism: Disparrhopalites patrizii (assembly GCA_034698585.1). Classification (NCBI taxonomy): domain Eukaryota; kingdom Metazoa; phylum Arthropoda; class Collembola; order Symphypleona; family Sminthuridae; genus Disparrhopalites; species Disparrhopalites patrizii. The sequence continues at coordinate 70,596 of JAQGBT010000124.1, forward strand.
ATATTCCATTTGTTTATTTTAACGCAAACCGACATCTTTTTGCTGGTTATGGATCCCCCCTTTCTCCTTATGTTTATTGTTTGGTATAAAATGTCAATTGCCATGAATATCGCTCTATTCCTATAATCATCAACTGCGTTGTTGTGCAGTAATCACGAGGGCATGTTTGTTCGTAATAAAAGTGTATATACATATACATATAATGAAAACAAGCTGCTTAAGGTGTTATTCTGGTATTCCGTGGAAAAATTCTAGCAAGGAATGAATACTGCAATACGCTCTGGGTAATTTGCTGAATGATAATTTTTGAATTTTGTTTGTTTTTCTCTAATGTGTGTGCATGTTTAGAGGGATAGGACAAAAATGCGCACTTTCTTGGCACAGCGCCTATAATGTATGTGAGTACAGAATAAAAACATTGCAGCCCTCAGTCTTGTGCCTCTGCCTGGTCGACTAGCAAATGTTTGGGTTGTTGACTGTTGACAGCTCAAAAAAAAAAGCAATCAAAAATACCAGTGAATATACCTATAAGTAAAGTATTGTATACCTATATATGTAAGAATTAGTCATCGAAATGCATAAAACTGTAGTAGGATATAGGATAACGAAATAGAAGCGCATCATGTGCGTGCAGTTTTAATTTTTTTTGAATGATTTACATACGTATGTATACAGCATGTGTATAAGCAATAAGCATAAGCACAAACTTTACTTACAAATTGCAAACGTATATGTATGTATGTATAATCATATAATGTATTGGACCCTGGACCGTATGGATATGTATTTACTTACGAGTGGCATCATTATACGGAAGTATGTACACTAATAATCTACAGCCCTGAATGGCTGCTGTAGGCTGTGGCAATTGTAGGACATCTCCTAAATTCGTTTGTATGACCCTGGCATGATCCTTGCTAACCGTTAGTAAAATCAGCGGAGATGTATTCGATGTCCTGATATCCTTTGCCAAACAAAAAATTTTTTTTTAAATAGGTTGCGACAGAGTAAGAGTAAGAGGCACGGTTGGAATGAGCTGCCAGAAAAAGCGCACGAGTAAAAATCGTAGCTAATGGTTAGACTGATGAAAATGTATTTTAGTAAAAGGGAAACGATACACATTTCTTGACCTTTTCAATGGTGCTCGAAAGGAGTTTTAATCTGCATTACGATCTTTCATCGGCCACCCTTCTAGAAGTAGGTGTAAAATGAAGATGTTTGCGTATGTTATGTCCTACCACTCAGATTTCGTCGTTAAGACTTACCCATATTTACGTACATATGGCAACCAAAAAGAAAGTACGATTCGACTTTCTCTTACAGGCAACGTAATTTTTCACAATATTTTCCTTGAGCTTTGTTTAATCACGACTTTTCCTCTTCAACGCAGTGCCCGTCAACTGCACTCAGAACATTGATCGTGGCATTGACATTTTGTCTACACGTACATCAAACGAAAAACATGCCCAACAGCCCAACTTGCGACTTTATGCATGCGTATTACATGCGTCGTAGTAATGTCACTACACCACTAAGCTTGATTTTGATTGTGGCTTTTGAAATTATATGGGTTTGCATAGGTTTACCCAGAGAGGAGGCACTTCAGCTCATTTCGTATTTCCATCTTCGTCAACCTGAAATCCCATGGGATAAGAATATCGTCGGGCGTCCTGATTATAACCTTTCCTTGGATTTTTTGAATTCCATTGCGAACGACATACCTACAGGTATGACGGCATATATAAGCTTTGCCAAACTTTCTACATACATTCATTTAATACCCTTTGGTGCCAATGAGTAACAAGCGAAGAAAATCTAACCGAGCAAGAAAAGTGCGAACGTATTAATAGTATGAACACGGAGCAATTACGACTTTCTCTTACATGTGAAAAGTTATATGATAGGCAATACTTTATGCAGAACATACTTTTGCAAGCATACTAGCATACCCTTTCCGTACTCCAGCATATTCATTATGTAGTTAAGTTTAATCCAGACGCATATAAAAGTGTACACGAGGCAAGTTTGCAATCGTTTATCAGTGCCCTCCGTTCGTTTTTTTTTACAAGTACTGCATGCTTCCCATTTACACCAAAGAGATTTTTACGTTTAATGCACATAAAAATATAAATATTTACGTTGCCTCATAAAAGTGAAAAACAGAGATACTGTATCTAACATGGTAAAAAAAAGTTTTTATGCTGTATGCAAAAACAATATTTTGCAACGGGATTGCTTTTGAATGTGCGATAACATTGGTCTTGACGTGAAGGTTGTTGGACGATAAAACTGGATTGTATGGAAACAGTAGCTACAGTACGATCCTTGTTGTGGCCGGGAGCATATGGAGCCGTAATTGTTAGGAGTAACAGACAGTTCCATGCTTGTGGATGGGATTTAGCATCGTGGTGGTACATCGGAACGGGAAAGAAAAACTGGGACCTTCCCTTTATGATTCTTCCAGCTCCTAGGCATGCTAAAGCGTGCATAGTAGAAAAGGACGAGCAAGCCGGTGCAGAAGAGGAGGAGGAAGAAGAAGAAGTAGGTGAAGTAGATGACATCCCTCCGCGCTTCTCGTTCCAAGCACCGGGTGAGACAAGACCAAGTCGAACCAGTGTTAGAACCAATTCCCCAACGAAAGTAAATAAACTGGGCAAAAGCATAGATCTTTCCGGCACCCAGAATGAAGAGTAGTATTAAACCAGAGACAATAAAGTTTTCGAAGCTGGCCAAAGAAACATTTTTTGTCTATGATCAGCAAAGACACGACCTTGACAAAGCAATCAAACCTGCGCAAGATTTTTTTATTAATTAAACGAGCATATTGTACATACATTTAAGACAGAAATAATTATTGTGAAATATAAAAAATGCAATTACATACTATCATTATTAATTATTAATACCATTGAGACTTCTTTATGCAATAACAAGAACATGCTGAATACTTTTTTTACTCTATGTGTATACATTAGCCTCCGTTAACGTTCTAGTGTCTACCTAAACATCAAAAACCATTTTATGAGCTTTACTTAATGTGTGTGCAATCACTGATTACTAGTATTTTATTTATCATTTTATATTAACCAAGAATACAGGGATTAGTGATAGTGCATGAGAAAAGGTACACTTTTATACGAACTGTACGCTTGTATAAACGTTTTGGAAGTAGTCTATTCACTATTCAGCAATGCCTTGGAGCAAAATAATACCAATGGTCATGAGGTCATTACTCACATGCTCACACGTAAATTTTTAAGTATCAAATAATAGTAACGACGGTAACATTGATAACGTTACCCGGTAGTCAACTACATGCCAGTTACCGTTCAGAATTACGTTTCACTGTTACATGCAATTATCACTTGGGAACATCAAACCTATATAGTTACGTAATATTATTGTTATTTCCGTACTCTTATCGAGAAGTACATTGCAGCATGCAACACGCTTAAAAACCTCCATAATAACCGAAAACATGGAATGAAATATTCCGTCAAATGCTTTCCTTGAGATTGACAGTTAATGATAACAATGATTCCATCGACCATTCCTCTCTAAGAAGTTACAAATTCAAATGAGCGAATCCGTCTGATTGAGTTGGTCATCGTCTCTAAACTGTTGTTATTATTCTTACTGTTTTGCTTACTTTTATTGTAGATACGGAGAGTTCCTTACCAAAAATACAATACTATCGGCTGCTGAAATTCGTTGATATTTGTTATGTATCAGTGTTTCGATCATTCGACCAACGAATTTGACTTCAACGACAGCTATTCGGCGGAATGCCATTATTTTCAGCACGCTTTGCTCGTTTCGCATTCAGTTCTTCTGCAAACTCCTCTGCTTCCCTTCTCCTAATGACCTTACCACTGTGTTTTTGAAGAAACTCGCGAAGATGTTCTTTAATTTCGTTAATGCCTGAAATAAACGTATTTATTAGTTTTGTAGTAATGCACTACATACCTATATATACATACCTATATACAAGAGTGAGAGACAACTGTTGTCGACATCGCCTAACACACCATTATTATTTTATTACTATTGCAATACCTATCATGGCTTCAACCTTGGCGACATGATCAAGCTTGGACCACATATTTGAAAATTGCTGCTCTTCCTCCTTCTCCTTTTCTTGTCCTAGAGCTTCATACGCAAACAAAGTATCTTCATCGTCCGTAATAAAGCCGACGCCAAGTCGGAAGTACATATTCTAAAAAATACACAAAATAATATGTATACTCATACTCAGTCAAAGTACTTGCGGAATCACAGTTTTTAAACACACATATAAGGTATCTAACCATGCATTTTTCACACCGACATAGCTTTGACCGCCATCCTGAAATCCATGACGTCGCCGTCGCAGGTAATATTCTTGCTTTGTTAGCCTTAAGCATGCACTCGGTGCTTTTAGAACCATCTACATCTGAAATCATCGATTCAGCAGTAGCCTCATTCGACTCCGACATGGCAATACCACTATCTCTGGTTTCTTGACTCGATTCGCTCTTTGTTTCCATCAGTGCACCAAGTAGCTGAACAGATTCAGTTCCAACGGAAGAACTAGCTCGTGAATCTCCGTCGATTTCAATCTTTAACTCATTAGTTCGGTCATTACTTTCAGAAGATACTGGTGGAGATACTTCTTGCTCTTTAACAATAGTAGCTTCAGTTGTAGAGTCTGGCTCCGGTTTAATTTTGACTTGTACGCGCACTATGTAATAAATTGATATTAAAGTGACAGTCGATTAGTTCAATTTAAGTAAAACTTACAAACTACTATGTACAACAATTAAGTGCAAACAAGCTGCAAGTAAAAATCATGACGAACTCACATTGTCCGTAGTACTTCAAAAAATCACAGCTCTTAGTACATTTTTCACAAATCATTTCACAGTCGATATCACTGCCATCTCCCATAACGACTCTGTCGGAATGATAGCCAAACGCATGCTGAAATTAAAAAATGCAAACGTACTAAACACGTGCTTATTTTCAAAAATATGCATGTTAGTATACATATGTTTAAGCAGTAACCGCATACCCTGCTATGATACCAGTCTTCACAAACTATGCACTGGATCATTTCGTCATCATCATCAGGATCTAAAAAACAAAAAGACGAGGCCCGACAATTAATTACACCGGAAAGGGAAAAGAAATACACCATACTACATCAATGATTTCTCTTTAAAAAATAAAACATGTTCTGCTAACCCTATGAACCCTTATTTACACAGCCATGAACTACTGTGGGCAAATGTTTTTCAAAATAAATATTAAACCTTATTTTCCCTTCAGACTTATACACAGCAAACGCATACAAATACTAACTGCTTTGTTCCATAAGTGGAAAAACAATTACCGCCACCCTTCGATTAATAAAATGAGAATTTTAATTTACACATTAGAGTTGTAGGCTATAAGAAGAAGAAAAAGGAATACACCAGCCAGTTACTTCCTTCATGTGAAAATACATAGCACAAAACAACTCCGGAGTTATTGCAGTTTGTCAAATGTCCTGTTGATACTATAGCTCGGGTGAGAATAATTTTATATAGTATTATAGTATATAAGTATTCAGCTGTATGAAACTGTACAAATGTAACATGTAACCCGTTGATAGGATTCCTCCACGGGCCTCACTCTCCGTGATGACACGGTGGAATCACTGGTTTTTTAAATAGCATTTTACGGTAGTGTGTCGGAAGTAACTAACTGCATATGCACGTAAACATTCAAGTATTAACTAATAAAATTACCAGGATAAGGACGCTCACACGTACAATACAATCCCACGAAGTTGTGATTATATAGGTTACCGTAGTTATTATCGTCCTTCTCCTACAAAACCAAATCCAATATTAATTGAAAGTACATTAGCAAAATCAGACTACGTTTGATATGACACTGCAGTTAACTAAAATCTAATATAACTAAAAACTTACAGGCTGGAGAAGGCACGGAGTTTGGAATTTTTTATTTCCACAGTCACAACGAAATGATCTATAAAATACACACAAGAAAGGGTAAGAAAGGAAACATAAAGTACTTGGCGTTGAAGAATGTATGTACTACATATATTTTTGTGATTACCGTTTAGTGTATAATTCGATCAGTTGGTGATTTTCGTGGCACTTGTTAGCACAGGCAAGGCACACTCCAGCCTTAGCATCTTTTGTAGCGTCAACGCCGTAGCAAGTTGTGCAGGCATATAAAGCTTGTCTTTTCACGTAGCCCTGCCGGGGAACAAGATGGTAACATTGAATCTGGTAAGTTATTTAGAAATTTAGACTTGCAAATTTTTGCTCTTAATTGTTACATACCAAAGAGTAGGAACAATTATTCGGGTCGGAGCCTCCAAGTACGGCATTAGCTGAATCATACATTTCTCCCAACTCTTCCAATGTGTATGTCTCTTCTGTTTCCGAAGCATCAGAATCGGAGTCATGATTCTTCTGTGGAGCTTCCGCCATCATATTTAAAACTTACCTAAAAAAACCTGAAAAATCAGTACAATCGATTATTAATATTATTCAAACACTAGTCGATTATTAACGTTGATACGATACGTATACGATACAACACTCAAGCTTTTGCTTCGACCAAGCACACGTAACCAGTTAATTATGATTATTATTTGAATCAAACAAATGTGGGATGTGGAAGCCCTCATAACATACATGGACACTGTAATACCTAATCTAATATCCATTTCTACGGTTACGATATGGATGATCAGCAACACCTTCGTTCTTCATATAACTAATTGCACTTCTAGCCGTCAAAATAGCTTGGGTAAAGCAACTAGTTCCACCAATACAATTGATGCCTCTAAGAGTTAGCCAGATTGTCATTGGTGTCATGGCTAATTTTGAGGTTCTGGATCTGCAGTATTCCGTCAGATGCAAGTTCGTCAACCGACAGTTCGTCAGACGACGGTTCATCAGGTCAACTATATACTATTCCGTTACGTTAGGCTGTTACGTTTCCGTTTTTGAGCCGTTATATTATAATATATGTATGTGTAACTTTAATTACGATCCGCCGCCTGAAGAGCTGTCCGCTGACCAAATGTCGACTGACGAACTTAACCTGATGAATTTTTTATGTGACACCAAAACTGCTGGCAAAAGGTTTACCATCGTTCAGCGGATGCTTTTCCCAACATTTTTGATGTAACATAGAACTGATTCAATACTTATAACTTACAAGGTTAATTTTCAGATTTATCGGAACATAAACGTATAATCCAGGTGTACACACCACCGTTCCAGAAACAAAACAAAAAAAAAAATATTAATTCTGCATTCTCGCTATTCCACAAACTTGACAAATCTTTGAATCATTTATCGACAGGGTGGGTGAACATAAACACCCTTTTGTCAATTCACAAAACCCGAAATTGCATGTAAGAATACATACGAGAACTACAATTAAATGACAATGATACAAAATAAATACATAAGTATACTACCAAAAAGTAAAACGACTTCGGGGTGACACATGGAAGACATGAAGCCGAGGAAAATATTTGTAACCTAAATTTTTTGAATGCCCAGGTCTTGAAATTGCTATATATATATTTGCTGAAGCAATCAAGTAAATTATTACAAAAACTTACCTTTGTTTTGTTTACTGCATGTATTTTTCCAAGTCTCTCCGAATTAACTTATTTATACGCGTCCAATCTGTCCAATGTTTTACGTAGTACTGAAGAATAAAAAGAAAGACAGAGACTGAAATTCACAAAATACGATATATCTTATATTTGCTGCTTTATATGATTTTACCAGTACTTTTCTTTCGAGATCTGTGAGATTTTTTGGTTTACAAAATTAAGACAAAACCAAGAATGCTGCCTCCCGCCCATTCTCACCAATACGGCTGGGCGTAATTTCGACATTCAAATATAGATGCTGCTTTCATCTCCGTCGTACGCTGAACAACCTGACGACGGCGGCATCAAATTTTTTTTTTACTTGCGTGGTTGCACCGTTGCATGATCAACTTGCATGCTTTGTACGATTTTATTCAACACTGAACCAAATTATTCTGCCCTGCAGAGTATTTAAATAATTTAAAACAAAGCCTCGAACATTAGCGATTCGAAAAGTAGAAATGCCAACGTTTGTAAATTGGTATCGGTTACTTAGGTACTTACAATTACAATTGACAATGAGTGATGGGAAAAGTTCTGGTGGAGTATCTATTTTCCCCAATGGATTTTCACAAAATGCAATCCAGAATTTCTCACAACAACCGTGATCATTTTTTACACGAACAATTGAAAAAATTATTTAAAAAAAGATCTTTTGAACATATTTTATATAATGATCTATCTATCGACCATTGGTAAGCATTCTACTTATAGGTATCATTATGATCTTGCAATAATTAACGATTTTACTCTAATGAAGTTTTTTGGAGGTTCCGATTTAGAAGAGTTTGCTTGAAAACAATAGATCCAAAAGACTTTTATTTTTGGTGCAATTTATGGGTTTATTATTTTATCTTGGTCAAGCCAACATAATTGTCATTATAATCTGAATTCAATACCAGCATTTTACGTTTAAGTATCCGTAAACCATAGTCAAATCCATTTAGGGGTGTTTGTACCGAAGTCACCGTCAATTTAACATAGGAATTATGAAACAACTATTGTAAGTTTGTTTTTGTTGCTGGAGACGAAACAAAAAATATTTGTTTCGCAAATTGTGGTTTTTTTTTACCCCTGGGGTCGTGTGTGTTTCTGGTGAGTTTTCATTGCACCGTTAAAACTGTCGCAATTGTAATCATGTCAGTGCCGAAATGTGTAATTTTTTCGGCGCTTTTACTGCGCAGTTACAACGCCGGTAAAACTATGGGAGGCAAGTTAGCCCTCACCATTCTCAATTCTCAGCCCCAAAAACTTTTAAAAAATGGCGCTATATGCAGTGACGCATGCGTGTGATGTAGCGATAAATAAAATGCTCTAAACTAAATGTCGCGCATCCTCATTTTCTTTCTTCCCGGTCAAGTCCCCAGTCAAGTCATTTAAGTCCCCATTAAAGTGTTTTAAGTCCCCAGTCAAGTGATTTATGTCCCCTGTCAATTATTCTGTTAGTCCTGTCGTCCTATGTTACGTCACCTCGTCAGTCATCTGTAGGGACAGCCAAAAGCACTAAAAGCATTAAAATGAAAACTTAACAATACACTATTGATGACTACTAAGGATACTTTTCTGCCGTGTTCGTAATGCTTTATTTACAAAAAAATAAAGCATTAAAAGCACTAAAAGCATTAAAAGC
>JAQGBT010000125.1:0-79831 GCA_034698585.1 Disparrhopalites patrizii
TTTCTACCCTTTCTACCCTTTCTACCCTTTCTACCCTTTCTACCCTTTCTACCCTTTCTACCCTTTCTACCCTTTCTACCCTTTCTCCCCTTTCTCCCCTTTCTACCCTTTCTACAGTTGTCGTCGTGTTCTGAGTAATGAAGGGATAGCTGCTTTTCAGATGGTAAACAAACGGAAGTGAGTGGGGTAAGCCTTTGGGCTCTCGTGACTTTTCCCTCCCCTTATTACTATGATGACCGTATGAATGAGATTGGCAGAGGGAAGTCCTACGCTCTTCTTCATTTCCATACACATGACTCCGTCATTCCTCATTAAATCTCGAAAATTGCGATGATTATAATTCTGAGAATTGTTTTTAACTTTCGCTTATTTGATGACAGCGGAGTGTGCGTGGGACTTGAGCCTGAATATTTCTTTGCAGATACGGCCATTCCGCTATTCCTATCTCTTTAATGGGCCGTAGTCGGAATCTGTACTAATCACAAAACTCTTCTTTTTATTACGTTTTCAGCCACAGTCGAAATTAATTTTTGGATATTATTTCTGTTATTGAATTCATTTAATTATCTGTAGTGAGTGATCAAGTTTGTGCTTGTTCTCACATAATAATGATTTGTGCTTCTTCCACGTCTTTTCTAGGTGGAGTGCAACGTAATTTGTGTTGATTGGGAGAATGGTGCTGCTATGCCAAATTATGTGAGAGCTGCCGTTAATACAAGACTTGTGGGGAAGCAGGTGAGTGTAAAAATAAGTCTGACTTATCATCTCATCCTCAAAGTCCTCAACACTACGTGAATGCACCTGGGTGTATAGTGTATATGTGTGCCTTTGCATCCAATGCTTGTCCGCAGATTATTAGTTGTACGTGCATCTGCAGAAATTAGTTAAACTATGCTCGCCTTCATGTTTTCAAATGCTGCCATTTGGCTTTCTCGAGCCTCCTCTACGATCTTTCCTTCCTCGAAAGCTTTCCAAGGTGCTAACAGCGCTTTCTGATGAAGTCATAGGGAATTGGAGTAACCTTACTGGTTAACACCCGCACTTGTCATACGCACTCCAAGTTTAATGCTACCCTGCATTAATACCCTGCAATAATGGGACAAGCGTGAGTTGAGGTTCTTTGAGCAACAAAACATTGGGATCCTTCCCTCAGCCAAGATGGGACATTCAAAGAACTTTGGTTTTAACTCTTTTGTTTCGAATGAGTGAGCAAGAAAGAGGGATAAAAAGTGAAACGCCGACTTCCTACTTCTACATGCACAAGACACTTCTTTCATCCTTCATCTTTCATCTCTTCGTTTACTCAGCACGTTTACTCACCCTCTCACCAGCAATCCCCTCCTCTTCCTTGGCCCTCACTCCGTCTATTGTGTGGAGGAAGATGCAGGTGTGAGAAGGAGTTGGTCACAGGAGAAACTGCGGAGAAAACCCAAACTTTTTCCTATTTATGCCAATCACAATTTACTGTCATGCAAGGCCAGGGTTAATCTCGTCTGCAATCCCAATTGCAAATTCTCAATTTTTTATTGACAATTTCCACGCGCTTCATATACTTCTGACAAGATTCCAGCCACAGTGACAAGGACCTCACGAATATCTCCGCTGCAATAGACTTCTTCTGTCTACGGAAATCTCTCTCTATAAATGTGTGACAATAAAGCAGTTACAATTACAAATTCTTCAATTAAGATGCTGTTTAAGTAGGAAATAACCTGAGACAATTACATTAGCCTTTGAGTACATCATGTCAAGGATGCATGGATCTGTATTAGTTCTATTTATTACACGCTTCCGCCCAAGTGTAGGAAGTTAGCGTTACCGCAAAGGAATCGAGGTCTTGTGGATTATGAGGCTCTATATCCGACACAATTTCATTAAATTGCCTTAAAACCATTTCTCGGCCTGAAAAACCCCTGTCAGGCTTTGCAGAGTCGGAAAACGACATAAATACGTGAGTCATTTCAGGGAGTGATGCAATCCTAAGTGTTTTCCAGCGCAAATAAATATACGTCTTTCCCTCTGTGCTCAGGCCCACCTTCCCCATACAAGCTCATCTGCCTCTCTCTTCATCCAAATTCATGGGTCTTCTGTCCTGCACCAAGTATTGCTGGTGCATGTAATCACTTGAGATTAATGCTTAACAACCTGTGGAGTTTGGATGGGAAAAAAGAACAAAGTTTTGGAGGAGCGGAATAGTGAAGTACGGTGGGAAGGAAGGCAAATTGAGAAGAGAAAAAACAAAGGTGCTTCTAATGGATTAGCCGTGTGAAATTTATTCATCCATAGCGGTCTCATTTACAAGCCGATGATGATAGACTGCCGGCTCAATACTGTCAGTTTTTGGCTGTATGAGTCTTTGTGGAAAGAATGAGTGTAATTACAAGAATCTAGACCGGCACGATCGTAAATGGCGCAGTGAAGTACGGATTCTGTTGCTCCCACAAGGAAGAATTTCGAGTGGTCCTCTCCAAATGACTCTGCATGGTTTAAGTTTAAAATAATGCTCTACTCTGGGGCTTACACGCACCTCAAGTCACGCACACACACTCACATCACACTCCAGTGACTGTGGACACAATGGGAGAGATGAGGACTGCGGTGTATTTATTAATGGCCATCTGGGAAACTTGGAACCCGCACCATCTCAACCCTCTCCTCTCCTAAGTCCACCAAGGCCTTTCTCCACTCTCGGGCCTCAGGCCTCATATCTTCCTTCCCTGGACATTTATAGCACTTCAGCGCCCTTAGGGAGTGCTTTCCAGGTATCCTCCTGGAATCACATTATCGCTAATTCACCAAATAAGTATACTCGGAGTAGCCATCACGCCATCAGGCCCAAGTATGCTTGCGAAAAGCTTTAAGCCAAAATGAAAGAATCGTAAATTGAAAATCCGCGTGTACCGAAACTACCATTTCAATCTCATCCCAATAGGAGATCGCATCTAAAGCTCTATTTATAAACTGAAGAACAATCAGGCTGCTGAGTTGTTTTAAGTTGGGAAATTAATTATCAGCTAATTATGTGGATCAAGTCAAAAGTGATGGACATGTGTATCTTTTTTTCGCAGCATGGGTGCCGAGAGAAAGTTGCCAATTGCCAATTAGTCTGCCTCGCATGCCGCTGGTATATTTTAAGAACTTTGATTCTCCCAACAATTACTTTAGAACGCTGGGTCTATTTCTACTTAATTGCAATTAACCGTCTACGGTTTGTAAAGATTCACACTGACATGTCAGACCCAGACAGTGACAGACTACACGCATGTGAATTCCATTGCTGGATGTGACTAGCGGTGACAATCAGACATTTTCCAAGCTTTGTAGTCATTGGAATGGATAAAGTTGAGTTAGGATAAAACCCATATTTCACTTCTCGTATAGTCATATAATATCATAATACATTGCAAAAGTGCATTTCAATAGTTTCTCATGTTTTCACTACAAAGTGCCAAGTGCGTTGTTTGCACTTGGCAATAGCTCTTCATTTAATGCGGCAAACTAATAGCATGTACGTAATAACACATAAGTACATATACAACGCAAACGATTTTTTTTATTGTGAAGCACCTTGCAAAATGGTACGTGTTTTGTCAAAGGACTTGGCGTGAAATGTGAAATTGGATCAGCTTCTAATGGTCCTTGTTTTTTTTTTTTGGTTGTGCTTTATAAATGTGATGAATTTCTTTAGGTGGCCCTCCTCATCCTCTGGCTCAACGATCACGTTGGAAGTCGAACTCAAGATTATCATTTGATTGGCTTTAGTCTTGGTGCTCATGTAGCCGGTTTTACAGGTCAAGAACTGAAAAACTTGAGTCGCATCACTGGTAAGTGACCTTGTGCCTTTTCATGAACTTTGTGCCTCTGTACGTGTACATAAATCCCTTTTACTCTTCAATATTGGGCATATACCTACATAGGACAAATAGCTGCCAGCTTCCATCATCTGAGGATGGAAGACATTGAGCAAAAAGTAAAATGACACAGAGAAATCCCATTTCTATTTTGCTTTTGGTATAGAAAAAGAAATAAATTATGGGGGGAAACATTGCGAACAGTTTCCACTGTAGTGTCAGTTAAGCGAGTCTTCCGTAGGAATGTCCTTAAAGAATAATTAGAGGGAGGCAGTAGTTGAGATGGAGAAATAATGGAAGTTAGGAGCATGTGGAAGGAAATGCTTGTGCTGGGATTATTGGTTGTTGAAAGGGCAAATGGAAAGGCCCCTTTACTCTCAATTTCGTAGAAGTTGCTCCAGCTGTGAAGTGGGCTGAGCAGGAAGTGAATGGGAAGCACGGACTGTAACTTTTGGACAACTAATAAGTGCAGGGAGCAGAACGGTTTTAAATCAACAAGTCTGCGTGAGGTGCACTGAGCCCCTGAAAAGGCCGTCCTGATCAGAACTGATCAGAACTCCAACGTTAAGAGGAAAGAGCTTGGGTCTGGCTTTTGAGAATTTGTGTTGGTCGTGTCGTACTGCATGAACTCACGTGTTCTTCTTAGGCCTTGCCGTGGCACTTGAACGTGTGTGTCCGATTGACCAATTAAATGACCACACCACTTAGTGAGCAGGGCAGTAGTAGAACCACTAATCATCAATATAATTTAATCCCGAGGAGGACGGAGGCTTAACAGATGACTAGGACGAGGCGCGAGGGAGAAAGAAGATGTGGAGACGTGGAGGACATGATAATCAGCTCAGATGGAAGCCTCCCATACATTCTCCTCATCTCCTCATCTCCTCATCTCCTCTCTAGCTCTCTGTACGGTCTACATCCACGGACATGTGTATTCCCTTTTCTCCTCACTTAAATCCAAATACATAATTACTTGGCTCCGTCACCTTCCTAACCCGTACATAATTACATTGGAGTGCATGCAAGGACAGGAGAGTGGGAAATGGATGCAAAGGCTTTCTTAAATCGTGTTTACTTTCTTGCCAAAGTGGGGGCTTCGAGAGGTGGAAAACATGTCTTTCTGGAAATTGATGATTGTAATAAGTCGGACTAGGGCTACGTATTGAGAGTAGGAGGAAGGAGTCGTACATTGTAGCTTGGGCCCTTTTATTTTGCATTGCATGCGTACTTATTATTGTTGGAGTAGGAGAATTACGAGATGTGTACAACTTGCCTTTCCACCCCTTCACACACTGAATAAATGAGCAAGATACGCATCTGGCATCTTAATTCCCATTACTATGCTCTCCTTTTGAACTACTTTTATCTTCCCGTCCTCTCTTCCCTTCCTCCACTCATAACAAGAATCTCTGTATTTGCTTTCAAATCCTCGCCGTCACTTTTTCCCTCTTTATGAGGGAATTCTTGGTGAGGAGCCGAGAAGAATTACGAGGGGTGTCATGTTGACAGTCAGAAGCTTCGTAGCAACATCATCTCCGACAACAACATACTAATGCATAAATGCAGCCGCAGAAGTGACTAGAGGGATTCATGCATTCTGCATCGCATTGCAGAAATGGTTTCACTAAATTTCCCCTCTCAGAATCCCTGATCAAGTGAGACTATGTTGTAATTACAATTACCCAAATTAATCCCAGTCTATGCTTTCTTTTACTCTGCAGGTCTTGACCCCGCCGGGCCACTTTTCGAGTCGTACGATACAAAAGTTCGATTGGACACCGAAGGTACAGTTTCTATGCTCGATCATTATGCTCAAACTTTCCAGACATGACAATGAGGTGCAGCTAGAAGGCATGCATAAATGCATGAGGAAGGGTTTAATTCCATTGCAGGCTTACAACTTGCTTTATTCTGTGTTTTTTTATTGAGTCATGCATTCGGCTAAAGCTAAGTTAGAAAACACACGGTTTCTCCTGAAAAAGGGGTGGCTGGAGGAATTTCTCTGACTTTGGATTTGACATCCTTTCAGATGCCCTCTTCGTGGATGTAATTCATTCCAATGGGGACTCACTACTGATGGGAGGACTTGGTTCTTGGGAACCCATGGGTCATGTTGACTTCTATCCTAATGGAGGTCGAGTTCAAAAAGGCTGTTCAAACTTGTTCCTGGGTGCTGTGAGAGATTTTCTGTGGTGTAAGTTTTTTGGTTGCCCAAGTCTGAAATCATGTTTTCATGTGTAAGAATAATGATGACGTGATCTGACCCTGAACACGGAATTCTCCTCTCCCTCAGCCCCCTCGGATGGTGACGGACGGAGTTTATGCAACCACCGGAGAGCCTACAAGTTCTTCACAGAGTCCGTGTCCCCCCTTTGTCCCTTCCCGTCCTTCTCATGTGACAGCTACGACAAATTTCTCACCGGCAGCTGCTTCAATTGGGACGTTCAACACTGTGGCAATATGGGTTACTACGCGGACAAAATGCCCATGGGGAAGAAAGGGATATTGTTCCTCGCCACACGTGAGGATGAGCCATTTTGTGGTACGTCAGTCATGTCCACTGGGGCATTTTCATTCATATTCTCACATTTTAGCCACCTAGCGTAAACCTCTCCTGTTTCGAATCAACAGTTAAAAAGATTCTAAGTGAAAGAGCGAAATAGCTTAACCCTTTATCTCCCTGACATTTTCAGCCAACCAATTCCGCATTACCGTAGAAAGCAGTCCCAGCCCTGCTCCTGTAATTACTTACGGTGGACTGGAGTCCGTACTAATTGGGCCGGATTTCATCAACGAAACATTTCTTGTCACACAGTACGATATTTTTTCAGCCATTTCCTTGAAATTACAAATTAATAGCCTATTGAGATTTGTGTACAAAGGTGCGCTTGAAGGAAGGAAAGTAATTATAGCTACATGTTCACTGTTCACTATGCATTAATTAATGCTTGTTATGATACGACAGAACCTCGAAAGACAACATGTTAGCTGGGAGCGTGCTCCAACGTCTGATTGTGGCTCATCCAGCCCTATCCGAACCGATAAAGGTGCAGCTGAAATACACGGCCTACAACGGATGGCTATACAGCGGGATCTCTCGGTGGAGCATGGATCGTCTCATTCTGTCAAACTCATTTGGCAAAAGGTAAGTCATGTCACCCCTTCAATATCCCCGTAATATTCTCGTTCTCGATCTCACGTTTGCCCATAGAATTACACATTTGTGCTTGAAAAGACTGGGAAATGATTGACACTTTTGTGTCGTAGCTGGAGTTTTTGCTCTAGGGGACTGCTGCTTCCCTCAGGCATCCCTGTGACAGTCACACTTTCTCCTGGAGTCTGCATCAATGGCTATCCGGGTGGAAATGGAATCCTAGGACCTAATCGCCCCATCTACCCCACATACCCCTACGAGACATTCCCCATGGTAACTTTTCCTCCCATCTTACTCTCGCAATCCGTGCTAGCCCTAAACCTACGGAGTCATAATCACTTGCTTTTCCCCTTTTTGCAGCAGGCGAATGACAACAACGGTCTTCAGTTGGGCCAGCAAGGGACAGAAAATAACACGATTTCATCAACGAATCCCACGCTGGGATCCAATTATTCTCCATTGGATGTTAATTCCGATCTGGACATCGACACGTCCATGAAGCCGCCAGGAGTGCTGGGCGGCAGCGCCAATGTAAATCCCACAGCGGACGAAATAGGACCCACCTACCAACTGCAGGCAACGGAGGTGGACTGGTCACATTGGCAGCCACTTTCCCAGAGTGCCGTCCTTAGCGCCGGCCTGCCCCTGAACAGTAACAATAATAATAACAACAAGAACAGCATCGCAAACGAGGCTTCCAACCCCAATAATCATCAGTACGAATTCACTCCTAACCACAATAAGTTTCAATTTGCTGGAGGAACCCCCGTGGAAACGTATCCGGCGGTGAATGCGGAAGACTACGAGGATGAAATCACGGTCGCACCGCCAGTGGCTGTCACTGATTTTGACAATTTCACCTCCAATCCGATCGTGACAGAGGAAGAGTCCACCGAAACTCAGACAGTGGCGACAGAGTTGCCTGAGGAGCCCACACCTTTGCCTGCATCCACCCAGAGGCCTGCAGTCATGAATGATTCCGCCGTTTTGGTGACGGAGCGTGTGAAAATCCGAATTTGTCACATGCCATCCTCCAACGAAAGCTTCACGGGTGATTCCAACGAGTTTGGAGAAAGTCGGAAGCTCACATGCGTGGACACTCTCCCAGAAGGCAGGCCGACGCCCTCTATCCCGCCCATTCCTCCCGTTCTCTTGAATTCGGGGGAGCTCGTCGGGAGCGGCAATGACCTTCGCACGTACCCCGACAATGCAGAGAGCACCGTTCCCACGGCCGAGCACTCAGAAGTCCTTGAAAGCGAGTTATTAAATTCCATCCCGGTCCCTCCTCAATCCTTTTGGACGGCAATGCAGCATAATAATACTCCGAAAACCGTGCCACCCCAGCACCAAGGGGCGGATCCGGACGTAGTTCTGCCCCCACATTTGCAGTACATTCTCCAGCAACTGGACAGCCAAGGCTTTGGGCCCAAATCTACATCCATGCACATTCCCAGCAACAACAATTACCGACACACCTACAACAAGCATCGGGGACTCATTCCGTCATCCAGGGCTTTGAAGCCCCGCCCAGTTCTTCTCTCAAGTCGACGGCAAGCGAAAGCCATGGACACAGGCGGAGGGAACGGACATAACCACAATCTGCCTCCGAAACTTCTTTCCGGAGCTGTGATTGGACCCATTTTGAGTCCCAATAACGTTCATCACCACGGACACGATGGGCGGTTCGGGAATTCCCAGCCCCTCCCACCGCCCATGCAGTCGCTTCTTCATCAGCATCATCTGGCGGTGGTGGGACATCCTCCCCCGCAGATGCAAGCTCAGTCCCAGGGCGCCCAAAACATAATTGTGGCTCCTTTGGTTCACGGAGAAGCGAGTCAGAGGTCCTTTGCTCGCCGGATCCCTGGACCGCCGCCATTGTTGTCTCCGCCCATACCAGGGGGTCCTCCCAATCGTTTATCCGGAGGACACAACAGTCACAATGGCGGACTCCCGCAAATCCCACCGCCGCCGCCGCCCCCACTTCAACAGCAACAGCAGCAGCAACTACCCAAGAAGAATGTTGTTCTCAACGGGAGTGGGCAAGGCCAAAGTACTCACAGTAATAATAAAAACCTGAAGAATCATGGCCATGGACCGACGCTGCACCACAGCAATGGGCAGCATTCTCCCTCATTTGTTACCAAGCACAAAGGCTATTATTTCGTGCCGTACTATTCCTTTGATAGATCGCCATTACTTCTACCTAGACGCTTGTTGAATTCCAATCGTCGTCCTCCTCCTCCTCCTTCCAATCCTCTTCCTGGACATCTTATCCAGCTACCTCCTGCTCCTGCCACAGCTGGTAGTCCCACAAATAAAAATAACAAAAATGGCGGCAATGAGGTGTCTCTTCCTAGTAAGAACAACAACAATGGTGGGAGCAAGATGGATGTCCATCATCATCCCATTTCCACGGCTAGTGGCAATGGGAAAATCCAGTATTATAATGATTTCCAGCCACGTCCAGGCTCGGACGGTCCCTCTTCTCCTGGCCCCACCAACAATATTAACAGACCAACTAGCAGTTCCTTGTCCTAGGAATTGATTTCCCGGTGGTTTTTAAACTTAATTTTAGTGCTTTCCCTTCTACTTCAGGTTCTCAACTCAATATAGTGTAATCATTATTAATTGTTGCCATCTGCATTATCAAAACAACTTTTGTAGGTCTTCACTTGGACACGTACGAAGAAGTAGCTCATTTTAATTCCTCTTGTTATTATTTGGTGCTTTTCTCCCTCTTTCGGTAACTTACTCTCTCATCTCTAGGCTTAGTTTTAAATTCAAGTATACTACTGCAGTTATCTGCAGTCTCGTTAGACTGCTTAGGAATTTTTTGTTTACATTTATTGACTGTCAATGATTGTTTTTTTGGTACACTACAGTGATAATTTTATATATAAATTAGTAACTATTTTTTTGTAAGTTTAAGACATTCTTGTGAATTTTTTTACGCGTTGAGCAACTGGGTTATATCATATGCTGTACCTGATTAGGTTTCTCTGCTATGAATCTGGTGAATGATGTCTAATTTATTTTTTTATGCTTTGGCGTCGTCTCTGTGTGCATTACATAGCATGTAAGTTTTTGTAATAAAGCAACATTAACTTTTTTTTTTACCTAAACAGTCCCTTCTCCTTTCAATGCTTTTTTATTGTCCTGTCACGTAAACTGACCGGATGAATTTCTTCTATGCAACAGATTAGCATTCTTCTATATGGATGAGTGCAGTAAATTATACCACCGTGACAGCCTTGACAAACACATACTGGCACAAAATCGAGCAAACGTATTTTTTTTATTTTCCAAAAAACAAGCATTTTGTAAAATGGACACCGAAACTGACAACCAGTTGGATGTGAGCATGTGACATTGGTAACGACGTGTATGAAAGCGCTGATTCATAGAAAATAATACAAAAAAAATCAATGAGAAATAAAATCCTGTCGCCAACATGTGCATTAACAGAGTGTTATGTTGAGCAAAAGTACATGGACATACGCGTGGATGTGTAGTTACTTGCACACAACTAAAAAGCGCCATTTTGCGCGTGGATAAAATTCGGCGAGATGAGCGAATTGAAGTGAAGCGAAACTTTTTGTGGCTAACATGGCCTCTCAAAAATGGCGTTGGAACCGCTCGGGATTCCTGTGTACTTTGTTCCTTCTTCGCCGCAAAGATGGACGGAGTAGAGGTCCGTTCGGGCCCGGTCCATGTCATCAATGTCCATGATCTCCACCTTCTTCACGAATAGCTTGCTATTGCACACGTAGGCCCAGCAAGTGGACATGATGTCCAGAAGTCCATGGTCGTACTTCCAGTCAACCTTCACCTGGACAACAAATTCACGAAGTGAATACATCACACGAAACACACCGTCATTCCTACGAAAATGTAATTGCATTGAGCATTTAATGTCCTACCTGTTGGATATCTCCCATTTCCTTGGAGTTTTGCACCATGAAAGACACGTTTGTGCCATGGTGAAATCTGGTGGTGCTAGAAAGTGAAAAGACGCACGATTAGACTCTCATGATTGTAGTAGTTGTTTCCTCAGATTAGTTGTTGTCTCTCTTATAAAATGTCTTACTCTGTGGGAGTCAAATTGACGTCAACGGAGCTCTTCTCCCCAATAATACTGACTTTTAGTTTCCCCTGAACCCAATCGGCAGCCTGCTGAGGCCAAGCAAACTGTAAGTTGACTCGGTAGTGCCTCACTGAAATCAAGTAAAAGCACTATTGAGAAATGACATCAGAGGCGACTTGGAATAAGATGGAAAGACTCGTGTCTTTCCGTCGACGTTGTCGTAGTTAGTTTTACCGCAGAATGGGGCTGCTTTGGCAGTTGACACATAAAAGACGAGCATGGACCGATTGCCAATAGCATACTTCTCCGCATCCAAACCCATCATGGCGCAGTTGGAGCCGTCCGACCCACAGGACCAACATTCCCCCTGCACAGCAAGTTCGCAAAAGCTTCTTTATTTATTTTCATACATTTTCAATCCTTCAATCGTTTTCACAATCAACAAATGTGTTCTACGTAGAGTTCCTTATTGAGTCCTTTATTTTCAGCTCAAAATTGAAATCGTACTTGAAATTGATTTTTCATTTATAAAAAATTATTATTCATTTTATTTGGGCGGAACTCGAACTCGATTAAAACACCAAGTAGAAATATGTACCAATTTCAAGCTTATCTAAATCAAGTGTCAAACTGAGTACTCGAAATTGCAGGAGCACTCCAGAAGTTAATACGAAATCCAACTCACAATTAGTACTCACGAGTATAATTTTGATTTCAATTGCGACTAATAATCCAGTTTTTCTAGATAAACTGACGAGGGACATTGTTTCCTGAACAAAAACAGCATCTTTATAGCTTAGAACACAGCTAAAAACGAAAAGGTAATCAAAAAGGTAAAATTTAATGCATTAACTGAGTTTTATAGAAGGTTCTAGTTTGAGCATGAAAAATACTCGTAATTGAAATTGATTTTGGACTGAGTTGGCAATCAAAAATCCGAACTCGACAATTTTAATAAACGAGTAATTAATCAATTTCGAGTACCTTCCAAAATCCCGACTTATCAAGTTTGAGTGTCTGGCAAAAATGTTCCGAACTTCCATTGGAACTTGGTACGGAGATTGATACTCAAAAATTGAACTTGAACGGATAAGGAACTCTATAGTTCTAGGAAAGTAAGACAAAGTGCCACGGAAGATTCTCAGGGAAAGTGGAACCTTTAAGTAGTTGGTGTAGTCCTCGCACATGTGACCTACATACTGACACCGATTGAGCACAGCTTCAATGAAATAGTAGATTGCCCGGTGGTGATTGCAAGCAAAGAGCTCTCTCTGTGCTTCTTCGTAGCCATGGGAGTGGAGGAGGTTCATGGGGATCTCCGTCAGCTCGCATCCCGGCTGCTCTCTCCCGTCGTTCGGGTAAAAGTCCACGTGGCCACAGGGTTGAATCATCCCCAGCCCTATCAATGTCCACCATTTCAATTTAGACAAACTCATCTAAACTATTTAAATGTGATAGGAATGGAGTGAATGGGATAAAAAGAGCTAGGACCTCCTGGTCAAGCTAGTCCAATAAAAAATGCGAGAAGCGTACCGAGCAACAAGAAGGTCCTGCCGTCCGTGTGAATGATGTCCACAAATTTGGCGTCGGATGGGTCCAATCTGACATGCGCGGGCATGTACTGAAAGTAGGGTTCGGCAGGGTCCAGGCCCGTGATTCTGCCCATCCCGCGGACTTTCTCCCCGGCGTAGCCACACACATGAGATCCCAAACTGTGTCCGATGCAATGAACATCCGAGGCCTTCACTTGGAACTCTCGCTGCAGAAATTGGATGTAATTGGCGATTTCCAAGCCCACGAGACGGGTGTTGGCCGTGGCTTGTGTGTACAACGGTAAAGATCCTCCACCCCAATCCACAACAATGACGTTATAATCCCCCGCTTGGAGCAAGCCCTGGGACAACTTTATGACCCAGAAGCTGAAGCCAGTGTCGATGTAGCCGTGGGTCACAAATTTTACCGGCTTTGCTGGGTCGAATCCCTGGTCCAGCAAATGAGTCCGATTCAGGTACACTTCCATCGGCTGCAGAGCATAATTACACGTATATTAAGCATAATTACACCTACAAATACCTTCCTTCAACTCATAAGCTCTTATGCTATTCGTAGGACGTAATTTAGAGTGAGAGACCGTGAGATTAGGCATATCTATGCTGCCACCTTTGAAATTGCTTCCCTGCAGTCAGAAAGAACTTACGCTCGCTAAATGTGTGGCTGTATATGTGTATTCCCATGCTCAGCTCTCATTTGTTTACTTGTGCTTATGTATGTATATATATACGTATACATACGTCTGTTTTTATGAGCATAAATTCAGATACGTATAATGTGCACGCACTTGCTATTCTCGCTAACACCAGACGCGCCTTGGTGAGTGTAGAAGGCGAGAGTGACGTATGTATGTACATACTATTATGAGGCCATTATTAAGCATGCAAGGACCAAGAGAGGATGTGGAGTAAGGAAATTTGGAGCAAAAGAAAGCAAACAATTTAAGGGGGATGCAGCCATTAAAATGCAATTATTATTATAATCCCACAAATGTATTGTTTTAATCTGAAAAAGAAGCGCTGTGCATTTAGCATTTACACATATGGCTAAATTACGCACTTTTGCGTCGGATTTAATGAAGTTGCAGACCAAATGAAAAGTCCATCTCTCACTTTCAACTGCAGATCGTTATTGGCCGCAGTTCTCATGTTCTATTCATAATTTGATTCGGTCTACTTGCACTATGTCAAGGCTTGAAGGCTCAAAATCTACTCACACGTGCTTCTCTTCCTATATCGCTGCAAATTGAATGCTGAGCCATATGACTCTATTCGATTTCTTCGAGAGGGAGGAGCCACCACTTTATTGGGTTTCTACCCTTATTTTTATGACTTTGATGTACAGAAGCTCCAAGCTCATTACATTGTGCTCTACCACACAAAAAAACAGCTATCTTCACAAGTGAAGGAAAGTCAAAAAGAAAACTCGTCGGCAAGTGTGAGAAGAGCGAGATAATAATAAACAACGAGCTTCCTTCCATTTGTTGAAACTTTTTAATGTTATGGATTCTTGTTATGCTTCTTGTCTGACTCTTGTAGCTTCTGCTTTAACAAATTATTTCACCAGCCTTTCCATACTTTGTGCCCACGAAAGAGGACTAGCAACTAGCAAGACGTTGGCGTGAAAAGGACAGGTGGGATGGGTGGAAGGGAAGATATGAGAACAACTATAGTGTATAGCGTAGTCCTTATTATGTACAAAGTGTTGGTCACGCGGGGAATTGTGAGATGTCCTTTTAAGCATAAAAATAGGAAGGAAAAAGGACACCAAATCTTGTCTCACATCTACAGTCCGATTCCGATGGAACAATACAAACCGCGTGTTGACAATGTCACGGTCCTGTGGAAGCAAATTGATGGGTCGATTTAATAAATGAAACCATTCTTCCGTATTTTCGACACAGCCCAGTTCTCCAAAGCATTTTACAGTTGCCGTGTCTGAGGAGAAAAACAAAATCAAGTCCCATTTTAGCTTTTCATATTTCACATTTCACATTTATTCTACGTCTCTTTTATTAGGTTGCACTACAGTTAGTTTTAGCTAAAGCAGCATTTTTTAAATTGCACAAAATATGCCTGTCCACCAATGGATTGTTGCATATTGAGTAAGAAGAAGCAAAAAAAAAAGCATTGAGAAATTCTAATTTAAGCACTTCGTTACAATTTTGGTTTAACCTTGTTGCTGTAATTACACCCGTTGTCATTCATTGACGGAAAATCTTCTGCGTATTGCCAAGTTTTCTCAGGTCAAATACTGGGATTTTTGATCATTCATTAAATGACCACATGATAACTGGCCTTACAGAAATCGTATGGATTTTGCGCATGAAGGCATGAGAGGAACCAGCCAGAGCCCATTGAAGACAATTTTAGAGGAAGCGCAAAGAACAGAGATGTCAGACCCTTTCGCCGCCAAAAAATAGTCCCTAAGTTGGTCCACCCATTTATGCATTTTCACAAAACCTGCGCTGCACGTTGACAATATCACGAGCTTATGTTTTGAATTTTGTGAATTAGTTCGTGTTGAAACTGAAATTCTTTGTATGAATAATGAATAATAAGACACATGAATATCACCACATGTCTCGCTACCTGACCTCGTCCCTGTCTCGCCCCACTCTTTGCTCTTTCTTGCTATCCAGGAATTACTTACACCCATTTCCTTTCCATATCTCGCCATTTTTTCTCACTTTCTATTTCTATTTCGCCCTCTCAGTTGCCTTGCCTTCCCCACATCAATTGTTCCTCTGTTTTTCCTTTCACTCCTAATGTCCTAATGCAAGTAAATAGCAAGTTTCCACGGACCTTTCTTTCTTTCACTGAAGCGTCGATGGACTTGTTCCGTTTATGAACTAAATTACTTATTTTGTGATCAAATTTGAGATGGTTCTAGTGACCTTTGGCTATGGTCAGACCCTGCTTGCTTAGTTGTTTTATGAAATATGGTAGCTTTCGAAACAATATGGACTTGGGCTGATTTGTTTCTACGATACCCTTTACATACTAGTATGTACGGGGCGCGGTGTCAACAAATTTCTATTGACACCACAAGTCCGAGCATTATGATGTGTTCTTTGAACTTTGGTGCGTTACTCTAATAAGATAGCGAATTATTCAGAAAGATCTTGAAAACATTTCCTTTTGAGTACAGAGCTTTCTTGCAAAGGACTAATTTGTTGCCTATTTGAGGGTCTGGCTTTTCTAATTTTAGTCATCACAAAAATTTACGTGTAACAGACGAAAATGGCATTCTGTTTCCAGCCCTGTATTGCCAAAATAAATGCAGCAAAGAGTTTGGTATTTTTTTGCCTTTCCAATTTTTTAGTGATTGTTGAGGTACATATGACGATTGTACTGTTGGAGCATGCAAGACGCTTTGTACGCGTGCCAACGGGGGAATAAGTGAAATCAATGGGTGACAGTGAAATAACCGCAGGGGAGGAACAATGGAATCGGTTTAGAAAATCTGCAACTCATTGTTAAAATACTGTTACATTGCCATTTGTGGAATACAAAAAGAGCTGCGGGCAGAATTTCATAATCAATGAGAAGTCAGTTAGGGATTTCTTTGGCGAGGCATGAGAGTCTCCGTAAATTAGAATTACTCTATTGTCATGAATATTGGCAGCTTGATTTGGTCTTCATGGACAAGAGTGAGTGGCTTGTGTTGGAAGGCATTGTGATTTGTGATGCATAGATTCCCCACCAAAAACCAAATTTTCAATCTCCTCGCTTGCATTTCCATACAAAAACCTAGGCCGAAAGGGATTTAGGAATAATTGGTTCACGCTCGCTTCCATCATCATCTGCAGCCGTTCTTGTAGTCATGAGCCAGGGAAATCATCTATGTACATAACTTATTGTCCAAATTGAGGCAGGGAATAAATTAGCAAATGCATATATTCTACAGATAGGGAGTAGGCAAATTAAGTCTCAGAAGATGTGCGTGGAAAAGATTAGGTGCTAGTGGCGCTAGAAGCAACTGAAGCAATCACCTAGCTACTTATGCGCGGATACAGATATGCTCAATTCATAGTTTCAGTACTAGAGACAAGTTACCTGCGGGCTCATTGTGTTGTCGAGACGACCTGGACGAGAATTTTGAGAAAGGATTCTGAAAGAAGTTGGCAAGGTCCAGGAAAAATCCTAGGCAGAAGTAATAATTGCTCCAAAAAACGAGGAAGAACAAAAAAATGAAGGAGAATTGCATCTCTCTGACAGGGCTTCTGGCGTATTTATTTGTGTATGAACAAAACAAAAACAAAAACAAAAATATAACATTAACAACAAGGTAAGAACAATTTTGTATCAAGTCGGTGAGGAAGTGTCGTAGAAAACCATGAACTGGGGATTATTCCCGAAATATCTGCTTAGGAACTGGACCACAACAAATCGTCTCACTTTAGCCTGGAACAGTTTCCTTAGGCATGTCCACACTAGTACTAGTCATTGCCGGCTTTGCCGCCAATGTTATCTATTGCCTCGACCCAGGGGAGCAAGAGGAGTCTCGGGACAACCTCGCCAACCTTTCCTCACACATATTGTCCAGGAGGCCTTTGTTTCTCACCAGAAGACACATCACCACATCCACTACCTGAATCACAGGCTTCTCAGAACTTTTTTATTTAAATATTTGGGACCCTCCCCCAGAAAAAAAAGCTGGAGGGATTTTATTTGGGCATTTTACACCTTTGACCAGCCAAAAAGAGTGTTGAATAAGAAAAGGTTGGAGGTAATAAAAGCACATGGAGCTCCGCACTTGCTCACTCTTTCACTGCGAATGCGAAAGAAATCGAGGTCGAAGAAGATGCTCTTCGTCCCTTTTTTCTCATGCATAAGCCACAGAGGTGTTCTGGTGGGGCTCAAAGAGTTTTGGTCCATTCCTCTCCCCATCGAGAGGCCTGTTGTGTGAGTGTGTATAAATACTCGTTGGGCGAAAGAGGCGAAAGAGGCGAAAGAGGCGATGCAGGTGAGGAGGTGAACGCTCCTCCACCAACATAAGACATGAGTACATACACACAATTCAATTTTTATCCTCTTTTTAACTGCATACATTTTTATATGCAGACATATGTATCTGCCGTTTCCCTCTGTCTCTATGCATTTGGTGGGGATTTATAAAAAGGGATATTTGATATGTCGCAAGCCTTTTCAATTCACAATGTGAAAAGAGTCTCCCTCCCTTTGCATTCACCTTTCCATTATGATTGTTGTTGTGGTAAGTACGAGAAAATACCTTTCAAGTCAAAAAATAATTATTATAAATGCAGCCAGAGAAAGGTTAAGCCAAAGTCTTTCTGACGATGTCAACACTTTCCTTCTCAATTCTTACGTTCGCGTCACAAAGCAAAAAAAGTGTCTCTGGCGTCTCAGTCCCTTCTGATTGTATTTTAATACTAATAAATTTTATTAGTTCTTTTTTCTACTGTCATTCCCAAAGACTGTAAGGGATGAGTTGAGCACTGAATTCATACGGACAATCAAAAGTGGTCATTAACAATACAATACATGTAGATACATTTATGGTTCTTTTCATCTTCAATGCCGTCTCGTTTTTTTCCCTTTGCATTTCTTTCATCGTTTTTCAATTATCAGGCTGTCGACCGATTCACTTTTAAGTACGCCTTTCTTTGTTTTAAGTGAAAGGGAAGACTGTGAGTGTCGTCATGAGCCAGTTTAGTACGCACAAGCCCATTCTCTCCGATTTTATGATGTACATTTAAAAATTGGAAATTTTCAAATATCTTCAGGACTTGAGGAGTAAAAAAGAGAAAAAGAGAAAAAGATAAAAAGAGAAACGAGGATTTTCCGTTTGCAAAATCCTCCTTTTTGTCATGCTGAAGGGCAACTCGCGGAGAGTTTCCACATTTAAAAAAGAGTTCTAGGTTAACGACTAACCTAAAAGCATTGCTCCAAAATAAACATATATGGTCTCTTCCTTACCTGTTTCTTCCCTCGTCAGTTATTCCGCTCCCACCCCTCACCCTTTATTATATCCTCCTAGACTTATCTCGTTCTTTCTCTCATTTGGGAAAGCAGAGAGCAGTCGGGATTTCCTCTGCAAAAATCTCTCCGTTCGTCGCTTCCTCGCTTCCTCGCTTCCTCCAAGAGATCTCATTCTTGCACCCCAGTTGGCAAATGAAGTGCGCTGTAAAAACATACAAGCTATTTGTCATAATAAAGGGGAGATTAAATCAAAGGAAATGGTCCCTCTCAAGTAGCGGAAGGTGACAGGAAAGTAGAAACATTTCTTTTTTGTGGGCCAAGTCTTTCTTTTTGAATCTGCTCAACTAGCGTAGCAGCACCATAACTATCTCATGCATAACCACATCTCATAGGATGCATTTATTTACCATAATGATAAAAAAAACTGATTTCACATGATTAATATTTCAAATGAGAGAAATCATGGTAGGGAGCTACAGTTTTTTTTCTTCACTGGTAATTTTCATAATAAAAAACTTGAGCGGAATAATAATTACTTATTAAGTTAGACGACACCCACCAATACAGTTCAGAGTAGAGGAGAGTTCAGACAGTCCCTTCAATGGTAGATGAGTGAATGATTTGTAAGAGAGATTCGACATGTGATGCTGAAATGAAGTGTGTAAGTAGTAAGTGGAGGAGCGTTGTTGGTCTGCAAAATGTAAACAAATGCAAAAACAAAGTGAACACACACATGGAGCGTCTAATGGTGCAGAAGTTGGGAGTGGAATTCAATATGAGTGATTATTTTAATTATGCCCTCAGGTGTTGTTACTGAGCTGATCTTTCTTTCCCTTCCCCTTCGAGAGGTTGGGAGTTTGAGATTGAGATTGAGAGGAGAGGAGAGGGCTGGGAAAGGGTTGGGATCCATATGATAGCATGTGGGAATATGGGATCTCTATGAATCGTATGAATGGGAGAGCCCATACAGCCCATACAGCCCATACAGCCCATACAGCCCATACAGCCCATACAGCCCATACAGCCCATACAGCCCATACAGTGCTCTCCATGCGTCTGCTGTCTGCTACACACGGCACTATCACTCCCAAAATATTTGCATGGGGTACTGTGGAACAAAAAGAGAATGCCAAAGGTGAAGCAATATTTCCTGGTCTTGTGTAACACAATAACTCTACAGCTCCTCTAAGGACTCTCACACTCAGTTTCGCATTCTACCACCAACTTATTCTATTAACATCTTGTCCTCACTCTTTGGATGTCTCCTTCCAAAAAGCCCTTTTTTTCCACCTCATATTTACTTTGTAACAGTGAACTTTGCGGACATATTTCCCCCCTCTTCTCACCGACCAAGAATCACTTATGCGAAGGAGCGCAAGCAAAAGCATCTCACGGTAAGAGACGTAGAAAAAAATTTGTAACGTCAAAGAGAATAAATGTTACCATATTTGGAAATGATGAAAAATGCGTGTAGGGCCTTGGAATATTCAAGCAATTTCTTATAATAAAATCTTCTTTCTTTTTAAATCCATTTGCGGGGTATTTTATTTCCATTTATATATAAGTACATTATGTACATAGTTATTTATCGTCCATATAGGTACAAATATAAAAGTCTATACACATATAAGCTCTTGTGCCTGGGGATTTTCAGAGCCTTGTGCAACATGTTCGCATTATTGTCGTGGAAAAACGACGGGATTTAGCAACTCCATAATTATTGCCAGCACTGAAGGGTTTTACCTACATATTTCTATGAAAAACATTAAGAAATATTTGTTTTGCAAATTATACATAATTTGACGCGTCCAGCTTTTGTCCTGACCTTTTATTTACGATCACAGAGGCATTTTATGTAAGAGGTTAAACACGTGCTGGTGCTGAAGAGAGGAAAAGACACCCTAGGATTTTAAAGATTTCTTTCATTTAGCCTCATGTATACTTTTTTATTCAGGTGGTCAATGTGAGTCAGCAGTCTGAGTTGTTAATTTAAGTTCGGTTTTCCTGATTTCAAACTTGTAATGAAAATTGCGTTTTCTATATGCGTACTTGTACACAAACATTCTTGCCCTCAAACATTCTGGCTCCAAAGGAGAGTGGGGAAAGATGAGAACGGCCTCGTATACTAGGAATTATGCGT
Source organism: Disparrhopalites patrizii (assembly GCA_034698585.1). NCBI lineage: Eukaryota > Metazoa > Arthropoda > Collembola > Symphypleona > Sminthuridae > Disparrhopalites > Disparrhopalites patrizii. The sequence goes on from JAQGBT010000125.1 coordinate 20,726, forward strand.
ACCTATGTATGTACATATATGTATAATATATAAATAAAAGGTTTACGAAACATAGTTTGGCTGCAATTTCAGCAGTTGGTCTTCTGTATTCGATCGAAATTAGTATGAAATAGTAAGGAATTCAATACGGAGCCCTTTGATGTACTTGAGTGTGTTAACCCTTCACACTTTCTCAGTTCCCCTGGCCACGTCGAAAATGTAAATGTGGGGTCAGCAGCAAATCAAGTTCATCGAGTCACTTCGTGCAAGAGGATTGAACTGGGCGCGTGCCCTCTTCTCGCGTTTCTGCGACATGCAACTAGACATAGGAGGAGGTCAACCCTTTGCGTTATCGTGAGCAAGTAAAACTTAAATAATAGTGCTCACAATCCTCTTGGCTCATTATTATTTTTGTTTGCAGGGCTTCGTTCAAGCATATCAGTCGTCATTATTTCAAATATCAAAGTAAGGAACCGTCTCAATCTCTCATGGTAAATACTACTTGGTTTTATATTCTCTCGTATTCGCATTGTATAGTACAACAAAGCCGCCTAAAACGCTGTGAGGGCCACCAGGATATTTTAACTAATGTGGCTGATTGCAGGCATCTGGAATGGTTCTACCGATTTCAGCTTTAAAATTTGTTGGAGGGCTCCGCATACGAAGCCTGCAATACTAAAGATGCAAATTGGCGCTGCTCAGCGTACTTTCTTGTCCCCTTAATAAGAATGGGGATAAGAAAATTTCCGTGATCTCAATATTTTGGAATGGATTCTCAAAATATGATTTCCCTAAATTTGCAAGAAAATTTGATTTACATTACATACTTTTCGTGTTGTGCTTGCACAAACGTTTGAAGGCCATAAAACCGTACGGTTGCGCGCCAACCGAAATTTCTACAAAATTGTAGACCTTGCAATTTCTCGCTGTAATTTCACCCGGAACCGCTTTACGCAAGCAAAAAAAAAATATCTCCCGGCATAATCGAACGGAAAATGGTTTAAAAATAAAAATAAATGTTTACGTTCACTTGTTCAAGTCTTATAGATTGGGAAAGTTCGGGGGAAATGGCAAATTTGGAATTACAATCGCCGTTGCACTGGAAGCAAATATCGAGTGACCACATTTAGAGACACCATCGGCTGTCCGGGGACATGACCTAACGCCAGGGTGTCGAATCTAACTAAATCTAATACCCGCGGGCAAAACCGATAGGAAGACCAATATTGTTACTGTATAACACTGTGTTTATTTATTGGCTTACATGAAACTTAGCTTCCAAAATGCCCGCCCAAGCTACAGCTACGAGGGGCATTGGGCATTATTATATTTGTCATTTGCATTTGCTTGTACTGTTTGGGATCCCTCCGACTTCGGGGAAGCGATACTCTAGAGCTTTACCGAAATGGACACAAACACAAGCAATGTGTTCCATTTCGATGACACATCTAGACCTAGACGAAACTTCCCAAAAGATGTCACAATGGGATTGTATACAATTGTATACGCCACAGCACAAGATATGTGCACTCATAATCTTTTCGGGTCTGTTGGTCTTGCTGGTCAACTAGTATGTAAAAATTAGATGAACAAAAGCGAAACCTGCATTGACATCTACACGTGTCGATATTAATTCTAACAATAAGTCGCATGCAACACAATGTAGACAGGCTTTTAGAGCCTGGAACTAAGCAACAAAGTGACAAAAACTATATCCTTGTGAGTAATAGGATGGGAATGTCTACTTGGTACTTACATAACATCAATAGGAATGCATTGCCATAAAATTAAGAAATGATTTCACTCGCATTATGATTTCATGAGCGTTTCATATGCGTGACACTCACATTTCTAATACAGCACAATTAAATTCGTTCGGTTTTGGACGGTTTATGACTCCATTCGCCTGCAATAATATTGATTCTGTCCAATTGTGATGGTTTTATCTACTCCCAGCTGGACAGTTATAGCTGTAGTGTGAGTGACTTCTGGGGAGCAAGAGTCGCCAGTGAGGACACCTTCATATGAGATATGAGCGACGGTCCTGCAACAAGGGACATTCAACGGCTTTAAATTGATCTGAATTCCGTCGCGTCACTAGTGCCTAAATATACTGAATTGCGTTTGGGGGCGTTGAGAAAGGCGGCGGAAGGGAACTTCACACGGAAATTGTAGAGTATTTTCGGACTGTTGAGGACTCCGGACGTGGCCATAATACCACCGAATACTATTTATCTGTTATTGCTGGAAATTATTTCATTCCAGGAGATTCTGCGGCAGTGCCTCGTCATTTTCCCACTCGGATTGGGTGAGTTATTTATTATTTATTTCCGGTTTGTTCATCCATGAAATACTGCGTACTTGCCATGTTAAGCGCAATTTCTGCTGTTGCTATACTAATTAATTGAGATAAAAGCTAGGAAAAAACTTCGCACGGGCGTCATTTTGAAGATGTTAAAAAACGTTGCATAAGGCTTATCCATGGCTTGAACGGAGATGGTAAGATGAAAATCTAGGACTGGCTGTTCTTTGCCAACTAATTTCAAGGAAAAGACAGAGGACATGGGAGGTTGGCAGGCTGGGGGTGGCGGGTTATCGCCGTTTTATGGGGCAGGAGCAGGGGATGAAACGATGAAAGGGTGGGAGAGTAAGAGTAAGAGAGTAAGAGTAAGAGTAAGAGAGTACGAGGCTACGAGGGTAACGGTCGTGGAGGGATGATTTGGAATTAAAGGGATGAATGGCGCCTTGGGCCGGCGCAGGATTTAGGGAAGAGGAGTGCAGAGAGAGGCTGAGGGAGCGCGCCATCCTTTGAATCTCACACTTTCTCGAATTCCATTTCCTCATTTTTCCTCATTTCCTCATTTCCTCCTTCTTTGGTCTTCTGCTCTTCTGCTCTTCTGCTCTTCTGCTCTTCTGCTCTTCTGCTCTTCTCTCTTCTCTCTGCTCTCACTTCTGACTTTGTCCTCTGCTCCTCTTCCACTCGCTCTTCGAACTCTTCGAATTCGAAGACTTTTGGAAGTTGGAAGGGGAATCCGTTAAAGTTGGAAGGGGAAAAAATAAAAAACCTTCATTCTCGCTTCTCTCGCCTTCTCCTTTCTCGTGCTCCTTTCTGCCTTTGGCACATCACACATCCTCGAAACAAGTCCAAGTAGTCAACATTTCTCCATTTCCAGTTTTTTTCACATTCTCCACTTCACACATGTTCCATTAACCCCCTATTATTATTAAATTACCTAGTTAGTTAGTGAATTTAATGCACCACACGTCTAGGTGTAGTGTGTCTCATCTCGCATCATGGAAAAATCCGGGCTGCTCTTCCCTGGTGAAGCTGGCCGTGCTCGGTTACTCTCCGATAAAATCATTGAATTCGATTTTCAAGTTGAACCTCATCCTTTTGCCAGGTAAAAGAGTGGGTACTCCGCGTACACAATTTTAACCATTATTTTCCCTCTTAATTTCGTTGAAGGAATATGAGATCACAAAAGGGGTATAAGTGTATTTTTGTCACTATTTGGTTCCTTTTTCCCTGTGACCTTGATCAAGCCCGACTTGTACATAGATTCCATTCGAAAAGTGTGATGTTTTTAATCCCATTATTGCAGTAGGAAACGTAATTAGCTACGTCCTACTCATAGTTCTTTCAATTTTTTCTTATTTTGTGTTATATTTTTGACAGAGGAAAATTTGCTGCAGTGAGAAGGGCATTTCACAAACACGACAGCACAGCTTTTGCAGCCAAATATATACGCAAGAGAAGGAGAACATCACCGGAAGAGGTATATAAATATTAACTTGTTTTACAATTCCAAATGGTGCATTCCAATTCTGCATAGGGTTTTCTTGATTCCGAAATGTATGCAATTTCTCGCAGGTTTGGCATGAAGTCTCAGTTTTGGATTTATCCCGCGATTGTCCTTTTATAGTCCAGATTTTCAAAGTATTTGAAACACCTCTCGACACCATCCTTCTTCTTGAATTGTAAATATGGTTTTGCGAATTAGCTTTCGTAGTATTTTACCGCTGTTTCTTGATATTTTATGTGGTCGTATTTCCGACATACTTACAAAGAATAATGTTGAATTTTCAGAGCTGAAGGTGGTGACTTGCAAACAGTTTTAGACGCAGAGGAATATTTGGATGAACCGATTTGTATAGAAGTTTTAAAAGATACGTTAAGAGGTCTTCTATTTTTGCACGAGCATTCCATCGCACATCTTGACATTAAGGTTTGTGAAGCTATTTGTTATTATGAGCATGGTTGGTAACGTTATCATTGTTCAAACAAAATTATTACGTGTATGATTGAGTCCACTTCGTACCTTGCACAACAAAGAGTAAACAAACGAATGATAGTTAGTAGGTTAAATACTAAAGCTTGTTTTGAGATTTCACAAAAATACAAGTGCAATATACTGAAATAAAAAATGTCGAAGATCTTGGTATTTATTACTCACCACACAATAAGGTTTGACAGACGGTGATGTATACATAAAACCCATGGAGGTTTGAGGTTTCTAGTTTCTATATTCAATGAAATGTGAAAAATAGCAGAATGTATTTAAGGAATGTGGTTTTGCAATTAAACTTGGGTTGATATGAGCTTTCACTTACCTTCTGGGTGAATATATTCGATTTAGGTTGTGAAAAACTTCAATGTTTGTTTGTATTATGTATGTATAAAGGCACGAAGCTGTGATGTGATGTAGCTAGTGGAAAGTTTGTTGTGTTAATGAGCGAGTATTGTTCATGCATTATTAATACCGAGAAAGTTATGCAGTAATGCAGTCGTGTAGTTGTCGTTTAATTTTTAAACAGCTCGTTGTTTTAACTATGCTTGTCTATGTATGTTTTAGCCACAGAATTTGGTGGTCACTGGGCCACTACCCGGTGGCAGAGTGAAATTGTGTGATTTCGGTGTGAGTCGCCATCTTTCCGGTTCCATTGAGGTTACCGTCGTTTTTTATTTATCTTAGATCATTGTTTTTAATTTAAATATTAATTCTCATGTACATAGTTACATATTATACAGTAGATTGTGGTGATGGCGCATAGTTTCACGTTGGTATACCTTTGCACATTCTTGTTTTTTTATTTTTCGTGGTTGTAACGTTGTGTCATGTTTTTGTTTTTTCGGTTTGTTGTTGGCATGTGCATGGCATTGGACTTGGATAGGTCCGCGAACTATTAGGCACACCAGATTATGTGTCCCCTGAAGTTTTAAATTATGAACCACTGACATTAGCAACAGACTGCTGGGCTGCAGGTGTGCTAACGTATGTCCTTCTATCGGGTGTCTCTCCCTTTGGAGGCGACTGTAAACAAGAAACTTTCCTCAACATTTCGCAAAGGGCACTTACTTTCCCTCCGAACTACTTCGAGTCAGTGTCACCTCTTGCAATTGATTTCATCGAAAAACTCCTTATAATTAGTCCAAGGTACAGGCGTAATACAAATAATGCAGTTTTTGAATAAAAGTTTGCTTTACTGTTACCTTGCTATAAAATTCTATTATGCGCATTGTTTTTGTACGAATAAGCACATATTATTCAGTTTTATGTTCATATCACATAGTAATTTGAATTGTTTTGTTGTTTGTTTAATAGTGATCGTTTGACAGCTGAAGGTGGTCTTCGACATTTATGGCTTGAAGGCAGTGGGAAATGCCCTCTAACTTCATCTCGACATCCGGAACCAAATAATAATCATAAGGAGCAAAATGGAGGACAATTTCCTCCTTCAAGTGGTAATTTGCACTGCATGTTTATATTTATTATTGAGTGAGATAGTATAGCGTACCTCCATGTCCACTGGATTTTACTTGGGTTGGAGCAGTGAGTATACATTCGTTGCTTCGGATCTTTGTTTGAAATGCGACGTGGAAGTATTATATGCATGATTATATCACGAATTATGAATTAATTTGTAAAAAAAACATTTAACGCCTGCCATATTTATATACATCCTTTCCTTTGTTTCTAAACAGCGCCACCGTAGCTTGCCGTGCTTCTATTTAAAACATCATCTCGCCGACTCCATCGCAAACACAATTCCAACTCCTATGGTGAATACAATTAAGCGTAATTAACTTTAAAAAATAATTAATTTATTCTTCGTTTGTTACTACGTGATTACTGTTAATTAATAATAAAAATATTAACTATTTTACATATTATGAATTTTGCTTATTTAAATGTTTACTAATGGAATGAGTCAATAAATCGGTTTTTTATTGTAATAGAATAGATCAAGAAGATATCATTGTTTTTAAGGTTCAGGAATATGCGAAGTATCGTGAGTCTAATATCCACGGGCAGATATATTTCCTGGAAAGGCTGGACTTGATTTGCTTTTTAAGGCTTCCGTACGTACATACGCAAAGGGATAGATTAGTGAGATTTATTATTAAAGCACGTAGAATTTAAGATTTGGGGTATTTACGAACCATAGTCCCTATGGAGGCATTCTAAGTAACAGTAGATCAATTTCCCAAGTGCACATGGGAAGTGTAGAATTTAACGAAAATTCGCGAATCCGTTTGCAGCACCAGAGATAACACGAAGGAGATTCTTTGATTCACGGGGTGGCCTACCATGTGCCTTAAACTAATGAGTAAGGAAAATAAGCAGTCTTGTTGACGCTAGGCTGATGTTCAGCGTAGAACAATAAATTTTTGGAAGGCACAGGTCGTCCTCGGAAGTGTCGAAAGACGCGTCTGAGTGAAGCGATCTCGCCTCTAGTACCACAAAAGAAGTTGCGGAGAGCACCTGGCGCGGTGCAATGCTTGTTGTTATGTCGCAGTTACCCAAGTCACACCACGTTTCCCAGGGCTGCTGTCTGTGCTAGTTAGGAAACTACTCAGACAGAAAAGATACTTTTCGTTATTAAGCTGTCAAAGGGTACATAAGCATAAATGAAGGTTTCACAACCCGTATGCGTGCCCCTGTCAGTCTACCCAAATGTGTTTCTGGCACATGGTGGAGCCTGAAAATAATAAAACACTAGTTATAAGCACACCTTGATGCATAAAACACCTAAGGATTTGTTAAGAAATTTGGTAGTATTTCATAAAAAACTGTAAAAAATACCAAATGAACCCGTCATAACAAACTTTTTTGCAAAAATGTCTTCATTGAACGCCGAAATATGCTTTAAACCTAGGAATGCGAATAAAAGGCCAAAATGCGGCTAAATCCGTATGAAATGCAGGTTTCATCAGTTTTTGAAAGCCGTAAAAACAATAAATAGCAGCAAAAAACGAAACAGTGGTAAAAGCACAGTTTGGTTTTTGAAAAAGCACACCCAGAAAATTTTAAAGCACAACCTGCCTGCTTCTATGTCACGTCAATTAGCAGCTACTGTCACCAGCATAAAGCTTCCAGACGGTCTCGGATTCCGAGACATGATCTCCGACTGACCACTGATTGGCTATTTCTTTATTAATTAGATACACTACATGCTAAATATGTACACACGTGTATAATATGTATATTATATCCGTATAGAGACGTACTTATAAGAATGCTGCCAGAAGTGAAATAAGAAAGAGACGCGAAAACAGAAAAAAGAGGCACGAAAAAAGTATGGAGATGCAAAAAATAAGAAACTCGTTTGATGTGTTATTAGTTATTAATTACATGGTGCAAGTACTCAGGGCATTTTGTCTTGATCATACTGTGTTACTGAAATCCAAAATGGACATTTTAATGTTGTTAAGTACTATGAGAAAATTGATGTTTTAAAAATGTTTCATTTGACATGTTTTAAAAATGGGAAATTTCAAACAAATTTCGCTTGTGCTGTGGGTAGAACTGGCACAAATCTTTTGCATATTTGATAGCAACATTAGGAAGTGAACTTATACGTACAAAAAATATCAGATTCAAACGCTTTGAACACTCGGTGTACATTACTTGTAAGTACTTTTTCGCTTCCCTAAAGTTTTCCCTAAAGACGGGGAGGGCAACCACAATGTAGATGTGTAATATGTGTGTACAAAACAAAAAGGGCACCCTCTGGAACCGTCTTAAGTTTAAGCAGAAAATTAGCGAAGTGGAAAGCTTTTCTGCTAATGACGGAAGGTTTTCCTGTGGTCATTTACGCCAGAAACTTGTGAGCAATGAGGATAAATCTAGTTCACAAATGTTGAAATTCATAGAATTTATTCATAAGAAGGAAGAAGCATGTTTCGTGAACATGCTTGACTGTGATTCGGTCGAGAACCACAGGGTAGAGTTCTTAAAGGACTTTTAATTTATCGTGACTCAGACTGGAGAAACGACTAAGTCGGAAAGTTCTTGGAAGCACAAAAAATGTTTCTGGTTTATAATACTAGTTTTCTATTATTATTATTATTATTATTATTACCATGTTGTCTCCTGAGCATCTTCATACTGCCGGCGTGGTCAGAGACGCGGTCCAGTGCAACCGGTATTAATAAGCTGTGGCTGCGATCTATCACAAGGTCTTCAGGTTATTTTCGTAGTCACAATCAGCAAAATGCGGAGAGTGAGCGAGAATCAGTTAAGGAGAGAGACGAGAGGGCTTCACCCCGCTTTTCCACCAATCACATGTGCATCAACTGTGGCATCCGACGATTTCGACACCCAAGCAGAAGAAGCAGACTGTAAGTCCGATTTTAATATGATAACACTGTTTTCTGTAAAACTACTGGAAATCGTGAAATAATTAATGGTAGAGGTATTCTATTGCAGACTTGGGTAGCCTCTCGTCGTTCAGCTCTCGTCCTTCTTGCAACCTGGGCGAGCTTTGGGCTGTGCTAAATAATAATATATAGTTATAGATAGGGAAAAATAAGTGAAGACTTTCCTTGTATTTTGCCAGTAAATCCTGAACATAAAACACATCACAATTTAACTTCCCTATTGCGGCAGTGTCTGCACGTCTTCAGATTAAAACTATGCAAATTCATAGGCACAAACCTCGCGTCTTCACTTACTACATTTCCGTAATTGTGATTCATGTTTTCAAAGTGTTGCAAGCAATCAGACAGCAAATTGAGAGAAAAAAGTCACATTTGCTTAAAAGCATAATATTATTCACGATATTGTGGATTACACAGAATTGCGTAGGATTACCACTGTTATTTTATTTTATGGATTACAAAGTACAAGTGAATTATAGCATAGTAGTAGTACGTCTTTATTGTTAATCAAAATTTAATGGTAAAACGTTGTTTTTCATTTGACAACATAAAGCCACATGGTCCAGCGTAGCCACTGGATTATGGATTACATTAAAATTATTTCATATTCTGGATTACGGATTTGGATTATTGTAACCTGATTATGGATTGTAATCGCGGATTACGGATTACACATGCAATTTTTCATGACCAATCATTATACAGGAGAAAATTCGTACAAAAATGCTGTTAGATTTCGAAAATACAAGTCTTACAGCTACTGAATATAAATGGTTGTTGTAAAAATTGAAGACAAATTTTTTCGTCACAAAATCATCATTCATTCGTCATCATAATCCGAGCCACCGAATTCAGTTGGATTACGGATTACATAACTACTGGTTTTTTTCGGGGATTACGGATTACTTTATTTAATTTAAACTCTTTGGATTACGGATTCGGATTACGTGATGTCGGGATTAACAATGCCCTGATATTATTAATGCTGCAAAGTGCAAGGACAGCCAAGATCCAACCGATTTCCAATGTCAGGATAAAGTAATTGGCAAAATGCCCCACCAAAGGCAAAATGCCCTACCAGAGGCCAAATGCCCCACTGGGACACATTGCTCGTGAGGCTTCTTACCTCGCTGGGCGTCGTGCCCTGTAGGCGCAATGGCAAGTGAGGCCCTATACCCACGGCTATATAAATAAATATATAATTTGTATATATACAAATTAATTAGTATATATAATTAAATTAATAGTCAATTAGTTGTTATAAACAACTAATTGACTCCTGCTCAATGTGTATGTAGCCCATACATAGTTAATAGTTAACGTATTACGTATGCATGTATATAATGTACGGGTCATTGGGTCTAACATTCGTATAATGGAGTTACCTTTTCTACATCAACGAAAGCAAATAAACAAAAGCTTTGTCAATATTCCTCCAGACCTTCTTTATCTCTTCTCTTCACAAGTGTACTCGAACAGCATCCATTTGTCGATAAATTGACTGGATGAAGTCGTAAATATAGAAGCACGTGCATGTGTACGTAATAAATTAAGGGTAATCGGGCTAATTAATGAATTCAGGTCATTATGATGAAATTAACGGTGAAGTTAATGATTGCCATGACAATGACCAAAACAGTGGTTTTCTTGAGCGTGTACACACTGCTCACTTTGATGCCCAGCGGAGCCATGGCCCTGGACTCTCGTTTGGCGAGGGTGCTGTGGGACAGCGTGGTGCAGGTCTGCTTGAATGCTCTGGAAATAACCTGGAGAGTTCCAAGAGTGGGAATCACGAAGGCTTCAATAATGCTCCACATGCAGGCCACCATGATAAAGGTCGAATAGATGATGATGGACATTTTCCCGTGAAATTTGATGGTAATGTAATTGCATTGGATGTGCGTGCTAATGAGGAAGAGGAGGAAGGCCGGGAAGAAGATGCGCGAGTAGCAGAAGTTAAAGTTGACGTTGAGGACGTGTAGGACGCGATACATCCTCACGCCCTTTGACCTCCTTATGGACAAGGCAACAATGCCGCCATTTTCAATGGAACGCGTCTCCCGTGAATTCGAACCACACGACCTGAGCGAACGTATAAAGAAACTCCTTCTTAATGTTCCTTACTGATGACCTCATGTTAAATCAAACAAATGAAACAAATGTGGTATCAAAAGATTTGTAGGAAGAAACCTGCAAAGGAACTTGAGCCAGTAGACGGAACTGTTCGTGTAAACGAGAAGAGTGAAGCAAAATGTGTCCCAAATCATGCTGCAGTGCACAATAGTGAAGTATTCCCATACTGACCAGGCTGAAATCAACCATAAGGGCTTCTTTTCCCCGGGAAACAAGGCCAGTAAATAGCGGAGGTTGTGGGGATTTTCCAGGAAAAATCCCAGGAAGCAGGCTGACATAGGAAAGGTGACGTAATAGAATGCCAGAATGAGAATGTCGCAACCATCTGACTTCAAAGGGGGCAAGTGTGAAAATTTAGCTGCGCAAGAATAAATTTAACATTTAACACATTCAGTTTGAATACCAAGAAGAAAAGGAAGCATTTATGTTGGGAGAAATCCAGAAATCCTTACCCGTGTACTCTTCATCCAGTTGCAAAGCACAGTTGAGGAGATTCATTAATGGCTTTTCCCGTAAATACAAATTCATATCAAATGCGGCGAAGCAGAAATAAGCAACGGCGAAGCACATGTCAATGGCCATGGAGGACAACTTCCTGTTATTGTACAAGCATCCGCGGACGAAAGTGTTTATGCAGGACACGGCGAAGCCCACATAATGCACCGTGATGGCGTAAGAAATCAGACGTCTGTGGAGTCTCTTACTAAACCGCAACTTCCTGGAATCTCGGTCCCAAAAATAGGGACAGGCTTGTAGAGCACTTGCAAGTTTATAAAATTTGATTAAGCCCGAATAGGTGTGTTTGGTAAGCATTTTGCCCTGAGCATTCCCACCCGAGTTCTATAGATTTCTGGCGAGGAATGGACCTCAGACCTCACACACCTTTTCTTATGACGTCCGCCCAGTGTGCTCTCGGCGATTTTGGTTAGTTTCATTAGTTTCATTAGCATAAACAGAGATTAATGACTGGCCTATAAGTACTGATGGCATTTCAACACTAAATGTATTCAGACTTGTATTAACTGTATTATTCACTCTCCATAAGCATAGCTGGAAATAAACAAATTCTTCGTAGAGAGAACAAATGGCAGGCACTTAACGGTAATTATTTAACGGAGTCTCCGGAGTTTCTTAGGCTGGAGGGTAACGCGGTGACTAATGACTACGGGTGACGGCGTCATACTCCTGCGTCATATACTTACTTAGTTTTTACTCTCTCGCTCTGACCGAGGTAATTCCATTCTATTATAATTATGAAGCTGTGCGGGTCACCCTATGTATTTTGTGTATCTATGTATATGTATATTATGCATGTATACCTACATAGATAGCAGATTTGTGTACCTGCATCTACCTTTTGTGCTTGTGATGTTTTATCTGACCTCTCACCCCTAGCTGTTCGTATAATTAGGAGTTTCCGTTCCATCATAATGGCCGTGAAATTAATGAGTATCATAAAGATAAACAAAACAGTTCTCGGATGAAAATGGTGCACAGAGCTCACACGAATCCCAAGGGACTTCATGGCACGGACAGCCCTCGTGCGCAAAAGCGCGCAGGCACGATCTTGCCAAGTATTGAAATTCCTTGAAATTATTGGCCAGTCCATTGACTCTGCCAAGGACGGGGAAGGGTGACGCAACGACAATGCCCGGCCAATACAACCGGGAAAGAACCAAGTTAAAGTTGGTGTTCAGGATTTGCAATTGCTTATAGATTTTAAGATTTTGGGAAGCATTGAACGTCACGAAACGCATTCCGTCTTCCGAATCCTCCGGGCCATCGTTTTGCCTGCTCAATCTGTAAACAATGGTCTTCGATAATTGACAGTCAATAAATGTCGCTACAAATATTGAAATATTATCTCCGCGCTTAAAGACACGAGAGCATAAGACGAGATGAGACTGATGGGCATCAAAAGTCAAGCCAGAAGAGGGCACTCCTTGCGTGCGCGGCATGTAGATGTAGAAGGTAAAGAGAGTTGCCATGTTGATGTAGGTACAAATTTCGAAGGCATGCCAAAGAACGATCGGGAGGGCATGCTTGGTGCCTATTGGAAGCCATGGAAAGAGATAGCAAGTGTTTTGTGAATCCTCCCAGAACAGAGCCATGAGAAAGACGGTGGTGGATATGATGGAAAAGTTGAATGGAATAATAACCACATCATACCCATCCCGCTCCCTCTGGGGAAACAAGTAGGCATACATCCCTGGAGAAAATCCAGTTTTACATTTCCGCTCCCAGATGTTCCACATCCTGGCATAACCCGGCTTCAGACAAGTATATGGTTTTGAGGAAAAATTTGGAAGAAAAATAACCCTGGAAAGGAAAAAACAATTGCGGTCTGTCAGTTGTGATTGAAATAAATTAATCGACTCTGCCAGGAAAGTCGTCTCAGCAATACAAACATATCCACTTTATTTTCTCACGTATGTACTTCTAATGGTAGTAGAAAAAAGTAGTAGAAGAAACTTCCCAACAAGTGCTGGACTACAACGAGTGCGAAACAACAACAGACATTTGTACCCCTCAATGCTGGTAAATCATAATCGTAACATATAAAATGGCAAAACGAACACGGTTGGCCGGAAACGTAGGATAATAATAAATACAAACTCGGGATTTTCAACAACCAAAAATGTTTCTCAACTCCGCTGCATTGCTCTGCTTATTCCACCGTCGTTGCTACTGCTGCTGGAAGGGAGCACGGAATTGTCAGAGGCAGCAAATGCCAGTGGCGAGAAGACATTGGTCGCTGGGATTGCACAGGCTGCCTTCGTGAGAAGAATGTGCGGATTTCTGTCCGCCAAATTTAAGAAGGGCTTCCCATCCGGGCACAATGTTGTCTCCGAGGAGCTTTCTAAATGGCCGATGGTCACTGAAGAAAAGACGATGTCCGGCGCCATGTTCGCCATCCGACTCACCAGCCACCAGATGGGATTCGTCGACGCAGGCTTCAACAAAGCTTTCTCCAGTTCAAAGTCCTTTGGAGGACCTCCAATCACAAATTGGTATGTTAAGCTCCCTCGGAATTCCCTGGACGTTAAAGGAACTATGTAGTTGCGGTATGTCAAATAATAAAATGAGAACATTTTGGACTGCTCACCTTTCACCCAGTTTAAGTACTCGCAACCTTCGTTTCTGTCCGAAAACCACGATGTGGAAATCGAAGGAAGATCGGATTGAGCTTAATCCCAATAGTTTTAGCGTAATGAGGTAGTGCTCACCTGAAATTATTTGCAAGTTGAGTGTGCAGAATATTATGAGCTAGGTCTGCCGGTTTTAACGTGAAGCAAGAAATTTAGGCTAGACTTACGGCAGTATGGCGTTCGACTCCCAGTGAAGGAATAATATAAAACGGACCCCACTGCAGGTTTAGTTCCGTTCAGCCCGTCTTCCCACACCTGACCTAGCGATTCAGTGACCTCTGGTACCCGAGCATGGAAGCCCATGAAATTGCATCTGAACCTATGTAAAGCATCGCATTTGAACATCTGTGCGCCATGGCAAAGAATAGCTTTGTCATAACCGGGTTTTAAGCATATTTCGGACAGAGAAGCCAAACCTATCATTGCCTGTGCAGGTGAAGTTGCAGGTGGACGATTGAAATCCTTCCCAAGATGGACACGCAAAACTCATGAAGGAACATTTGGTATTTCTGATCGACTCCGTAAAATATTCGTGAGAGCGGATGTGATCACATCCGATGAATCGGCGTAGACCTGAAAACCCGAGATATAAAATAACCACTCATAGTAGACATTAAACCAGCAGTCTGTCGCTTATCTTTTGTGTCTGTTGCAAACCTGCTGTGCGGATTTTTTGCCAAATTCAATTGCCAGTAATAATTTACCAGTCTCAATTACAACATTTATTCGGATTCGGGTGTAACTCACCATAAATAAGAGAGCCCTCTTCTTGCAAAATAGATTGATACACTCCGTCCTTGCATCCGGGCTGATCCTTGCCGCTGTTAGGGTAAAAGTCGATATGGCCGCTAGGTTCTTGAGTTCCCAGTCCAGTGAGGGAGCCTGGTATGTCAATTAAAAGTGAAATATCGAGTAACTGTAAACGAAGCATTCACCTTGTGTACATTGTCAGATGTCCTACATTTAAAAAATGCTGTCAATACGAACCTCCTTGCAACAGTGGTTTGGCATCAGTGTGTATCACATCAACCTGCACAAATTTTCCAGTCGTAGTTAACCGCCAAGTAATTTCAGTCAACAAATAAGATCTTTTAGGCAAAAATTAAATAAATGACCACTGTCAAAACTCTTTGTCCATTGTATAAATAGCATTACCATCTCCGCGTCATCCGGATCCAGTCGAACATCGGGCGGATAATTTTGAAAGTACGGCTGCGCTGGGTCCAGTCCTGCGAATTAAAAAGAATACAGTTTTGGATGTATATTTCTGTACAAATTATTGTTAGCTTAATGAGTTCTACCATCTTTGCATTGGTAGTTTTGACCGCAGGACTAATTTGTGCATAATACCTCCTGAATTTCTCTAGAAAGTGTTATGCATAAATGTTAATTGCTGCCTGTTAATAAGGCGCAGTGATAGAATGAAAAACATATATTATGTATGGGTACAATAATATCAGGACATTGGATTATCTTGAATACAAACTTACCTGAAATCCTGCCCAATTTTTCATTAGCATGATTCATCAGCCATGTGCCAACGAAACCTGCCATTTGTGCCCCCAGGGAATGTCCAATAAAATGAATGTTACTCACATTCAGTCCGTTAATATCCTGAAAAATTCATTTTGATCCCTGTTAAGTATTCAGCAACTGTATCACTGTTGTTAGCTATTGATCTGATGCACATAAATATACTAGCGCTACGTAGTGCACATATGTATGTAAGCATACAATACATACTATAACTACATGGATAAAATTTCCGTGCACTGACAGAGGAAAAAGACAGGAGGACATAATTGTATAAACAGTTAATTGTTACTGAATTTAATTAGCTAATCCAAGGGGCAAGTGAAGACAGCGAAACTACAAAAGAGCGCGGATTAAGGAGAAGATAAAAAAAGATAAAGAACAAAGATAAAAGAGGCGGACGAACCTCTAGCATGAGCATTAGATGGCCTGCGTAGGCAGCCATGAGTTCGATATTGACTACAGCCTGCGTATACGGCGGCTCTGCTCCTTTGGCCCAGTCTATGACAAACACATTTCCCTCATTGTCCTTCTCAAGTAACTCGGACACCATGACCTGACCACAACGCGTAAGCAGACACAATCCGTGAGATTTTTGAACAGGAAGATGATTTATTTAGTTACACGTGTACATGCGCTAGCCTCCAGCGAACCATCAACAAAGCTCAGTTTTAACAAACAAAAACTTAGTTCTTATTCAGTCGCTAGTCGCTATATTGGAGGGTTCCCTTTTGAATTGAAACTTAACAAGGTTGAAAGACCTGTATCCAGGGCAGACGTCCGTTCTCAATGTAGCCGTGGGCAATCCAGTAAGGCTTTTGTCCAGATCCCAGCACTAGTCTATCCAGCCCATCCGGTTCCACCACTTGACATTTATCCTTCGCGGCGTACGTGTACAAGCAAATCTCCGGGCGGACGTCTTGGAGCGGTTCCGGGAATAAATGGAAGCCCCTTTGATCCGGATACTTCACCGTGATGCAACCCAATGCTCCATAGCACCGAGTATTTAAGGGATCTACCAAGTAAGAATTAATGACCTCAGTATTTCGCACTCTTACGAACTCCAGGGGCTATAGTTACCTATTAATACTGACCAAATGGGATGATACGTGAAAAAAGTGACTGTATAACCTTCCGGATGAGGACCTTCCACCTCCAAGTTCCTGAACACTGTGGCTCGACTCCGACTAAAGCCATCACTGGTAATGTTGTCTTGAAATAGAGGCACTCCTGAAATGTAGAGAATCGTCTGCAGTATTGTACCCAGCCGGGTTCCGTTGAGACTATTTAGAAATTGCATCATGTTGTTCCGCGCCTTCTCACTTTCACTACGGATATTTCATCTCACAAACCACGCCACTTCCTTCCTAGTCAAAGGTCCACGGAAAGGACGATCCCCACTCAGTTGATTGGATTGTGTGAAGCTGCTGTTCAGTCACAGTCCTCCTGTGTCCCTCCACAAATGCTTCTCTTCTTTGCAAATCTCTAGTCGTCAAAGTGTATTGATTCCTGACCATACATCTTGGCCTGGTCAGCACAAAATAATTATTAGTTTACTCGCGTCCTCATCCGTGGGCAACACACGTCACTTCACACTTTAAACCAACACTCGGCTAGATTGACGCTTAAAGAATCCCTCTAATCTCTACTGCTTATTTAGAGCTGAAATGTAACAATTTTTTCCTCTTGCACTCAATCCCCTTCACTATATGAGAATTGCCGAGCTCCACAATTATTGACTTTCCTCCCAAGTATTATTTTGATCTTGCAGCAGAATTTATACGGATCTGTTCTTAGAAAAGCAATTACTCGAGAAAGTCCAAAGGAGCTGTGTTTGTATAGTGAGGAGGAAGCGGGTTGCTGTTGTGGACGAGCCGGATCCGGGGTAAAGTGCACCGGCTTTGCTTATGTAGATACTACGAGTGCTTCACGGGAAATGGGCTGCGAGAGAAGGAATAATTAGTGTGGCAATGGGAATAGGATCCGTCCTCACGCGTCCGCCATCTCTCAGTCCATAAAACTCTGTGCTGAACTTGAGACTTTAACAGATTAGAGATGGGGACGACAATATTTTCAGTCAAGGCACAAGAGGAGTGAGGTAATATAAGGTCAAGGATTTCTCCTACGTCCTTCCAACTCTTTCCTCGTCGTTCATCCTCTTTCGTCGTCCTTTCCTCAAAAGAAGCACTCAAGATCACAAGTGCAGACTGTTCCATACATTTATCTCTAGAATTACAGAGGTCTGTCGTAGTCGGAGGAGCTTTTGTCCCCCATCCCATCAATCTCCCTCATTCTCCCACACAAGTGCACAATGAACTTTACACCACACAATTACAGACAACAACACTATCCCTTTACTCACTTTTCAACAAAAAAAAACAGAAAGAGAATATAAGGAAAACTTTTTTTCATTTTCCATTCCAATCAAAAGCAGATTGGAAGAATTACATAGGAAAAAAGAACAGGATGTCTCTTGCGTCCCTTCCCGCTGATCTTCAGGGGTAAACTGAGCCTATCTAATTCCTATGTGTATACATATACACTATACACACACACATATATAGGTATATATAGAAACGAAGACTGCCAGTTGACTGATGGGGAGTGCGTTTTACTTTACAAGCTAGAAAGATTTGTTAGAGTATAAGAAAAGTGAAGACTAATTTTGAATGGACCATTTCAAGTGAAAAGAATTCGACTTCTTTTTTCACATTATGCCCGAGTTGAAAGCAGAAATTGTTGAAAATAATGATAATGAGAGAGAGGATCCCCTAGAGCACAATTTTTTGGAGGAGTATTAAGAATGAAAAGAAGTGGATTTGGCTGGGTGGCAGTGGCAGAGCTTCCTCGGCCTTCTCCCTCACAATAAGCACATGGATGCGGAGATGAGACTGAAAGGCAAAGGAAAGGCTCAGGCGAAGGACCACCTTCTTCCCTTCTTCCCTTCTTCCCTTTTTTGCCTTCTTTCCTCAGTTCCTCCTTTCCTCATTTCCTCCTTTCCTCCTTTCCTCATTTCCTCATTTCCTTCTTTGACTTCTTTCCTTCTGTCCCTCCTCCATCCTTTCCTCAAGTCATCAGCTGGTCCTCCTCTTCGCAGGAGTATCATAATTTTCAACGGAAAAGTGAATGAGTGAATTGAGTAAAAAGGGAAACAAGAGTACAAAGAGAGCTAAATACTAATAATGACACATGGAGGTTTCCCTTTTCATATTCTTTGAGAGGTTTGAGATTTGAGAGCATCTCACTTATGCATACAAAGACAACAGTATAACGATACAGAGTCAACGTCCAATGCAAAAAGAAAAGGAAAAGACATCTGAAGCATTTCTAAAGCCTCTTTCCCTTTCCTTCAATGTAGCTAGGCTTGAATTTCCAATAAGGGTGAGGAAATGGAATTGTTTGTCTTCCTTCCCATTGTAAACAGATCTTTTTGGCAGTCATGTGATTTTACTCCACTTAATTTGCAAACCCCTTACACATCTTGCAAATTCAAGCCTTTAAAGCTGTACGTCTCAAGCAGGAGGAAAGGGATAACAAAAATAAAATAATTCTATGTACGATTCCAAATCAATTGAAGAGTCAACAGCTCCCCAAGGATTTATTTTCTATCTTATCCGTGTGCCTCACTGCTCAAAGTGCACGTGCAAGGTTTGTTTTGCAGTCATTCCTTGCATACTTTATATGGCTATGTAATTAAAATAAGTTTACTACGAACCAATAACTGCACGGAAATAAAACATGTGGAGACGAGCAGCATCATCTCACCTCAACGTCTTTTGAGTTATATTTACACATGTAAATTGTAAATATGTATACATAAATAGGAATGAATTGCCTTCTACTCGAACCTTTTTTTCCGCACTTTGCATGTGAAATTACATATCTGAATTTTGTTTAAACAGAGATTTTGAGACGAGACATTTTCTCCACTCTCACCAAGTCATTACCGTTCGCCTTTCTCCACCAAAGCCATGCATATGCTGATGCATTGTGGCAATTATGACATGATGTTAGTGACACAAATGAAAACGTTATAATTTATGCAAAAGATTAATTGTTGCCTCAGTTGGACAGAGAGAAAAATATTACAATTTCACCAAATTATGTCACAGCTTATGACTATATGTATTCAGGTTCAAAGAGAGTCATAATGTGGTCTTAATTGCAAGAGAGAAATGGACGACCGTTGCATAAGCTCCCCGTGCATTGTCAAACACCCATTGACTCCCACCATCCACATGATTTAAATAAAGGCCTTATTCACCTTGTACTAACTGACACATTGTAGCGGAGATTTTGATGCTACACATTCTTGAACGCATTCTTGAACGTCTTCAAGGCACTGTGTGACCCCCATGCACAAAAGCCACAATTATGCTGTGTCACATTCTTCCTCACATAACTGGAGCATGGAATTTGTAGACAACAGCTTACTGTAGGAGTTTAACGAGGGCATTCCCCACGGAAAGAAGGACGAGACAAAGACTATATTTTATAACCCGTTGCTTCTGAGCCTAAGTGCATCCATACTTTAGAAAGGTGAAGGTTCCAGAGCAGGTTTATGTATTTACCTAAAGACATACATACAGACATATACATATTAGACGTATACACGTATGCGCTTGTTAAGGAATAAAACAGGTTCTGGAAGAACGGAAGATGTTCTTACGCAAGAAGCGAGGATTTCCCAAGACGGATCGTGATTCGTATGGGAGCTAAAGTCCAACTAACAGAACAGGCTCATGACCAGGTCAAACTCATTTGGCTTTCCCTGTGAAGGTATTTCTACCTGGAAACAAAAACAAGTCATTTCCGTCTAAAAATGGTATTTGGGGAAATTATCAGAATTTGGGATGCTTTTAGAAATTTGGAGCCGGCATAGGTCCAACCAGACAACATGTTTATTTCTATTACTCTTGCACGAACCGTTCCCTACAAGTTAGTAGCGCACTACATGGTTGGAACTTGGAATGAACGGGCTCACATCACAGACACGAATAGCATTTTACCTTTGCTGAATACAATTTTTTTATGGTTGTAAAATTTATCAGCACTTACAATTGCACGTAATAAAGTGAATTTATTTAATTTAAATGATGTATTTCACAATATGCTCAGTAGTTCCCCAAAAAAATGTTACAATTTTCTTTTCTTGTCTTTCTTTCACATGAATAATAAATATGCCTTTATTTCTAATGCTCAACAAGCTCGTAAAGCATGCAGATGTTTCGGTAAAACATATTTAATGGCAAAGCAATTATCACTGAAGTAATCCTTGTTACTCCGCACCCATTTGAAACTTTTATTATTCTTGCTGTGTGCCGTTTTTGGACGATTACTGCACCCATTTTGGATCGATCATTCACTGTTACACTCACAATTAGAAAGAATTAATATGAGATTATCCTATTCATTCGTAAAGATTACGGGCCGAGGTTCAGCGCAAATAATTAAGCCAACATTGCATTCAGGAATCACGAAGAACTGAACTACGCTAATCTTTCCTCTAATGCTCAATTATTTAACTATTTTAGTTATTTAACTACTTGGTTGAGCTTTGAGCTCGTGTCCCTCAATCCATTTACTTCACAGGACGCCATCTGGACTACATTTGAGCAATCCCGGACTGCGTCCCCCACCTCGTACATTACATTGTTGAGATTAATTTCCTTTCCACTAATTGTAAGCATAAAACTTTCTTGGGTGTCAGGATCCGATTTTAATTTGCAGGAACAAATGCTGACGCTTTGGAGTCGGTAGGTTTTTATTCGTTTCTTGTATTAGTATCTTCTGTGCTTCAAATATGTGCGTAGTTGTGTAGCCATAAAGAAACATTTGCTTTGACTATTTTTTTGTAGAATCAGTAAGTTTCTCAATATCTCCAAAGCATTGTCTCTACATATATGGAGTCTACGACGGTTTTGGCAATATTTTGGCGCAATATTAACAGAATGATGGAAATCCCGTGTCCGTCTGTAAGTCCAAGTTTACGAGGCAGTTAAATGAGGTAATTTCTACCTCTTTAGTTATATTTTCACACCGTCGTACGAAAAACGTAAATATACAAAAAGAAGCAAAACTATGAGTATCACATGAAATTTGAAGTGTGCTTGAAAATGGATAAGGAAGCACCCTAAGAAATGCTGGAGTCCTTGCAAACGTTACAAAGCATTTTGTATATTCGTTAATAATGAAGGCATGAATTTTCTCACACCCCCAATTAGTCGCGAAACAAATGCCACTTTTTCTTACGGATTGGTATGATTTTATTTCTATACTTTCTTACATTTTCCTCAGACGTTTGAGTGGAGAATGAGAGAGGATGTTGCTGATACGTGAGTTAATTGAAGGGGCAGGTGGACGTCGGGAGCCTCGCTCACGTCACGGTCTGGGAAACGATACAATCGTTTGCGAATGTACACGTATCTCAATACAGATAAATGTGACTGTACAGACAAACATGCCTGGAATGAGCTTCGGATAAAATCACCACAAACTGGTATCTTCTTATGGGGTGATTGTGGGACTTGAATATTTATTCAGTCTAGCTGTCAGGATTGATGGCGGGACAAAAAGGGTAGGTGTCAGGTGTGGTGCAGGCAGGGCGACAGTGAAGAGGATGGAGATTTGTCCAGTCATGGACACATGTCCTGCAACATGCATAGTACGTCTAGTCAGAGTCAGATGCATGATGCATTTGTCCGCTCAGAGACATTTGTGGGGTGAGAGTGAGGAGTGACTTGGTGAGACTCCAGTGAGACGGATTTCCTGGGCTCTTTTCTGAGGGAGTTGAGACATCCACATGGACACTGGACACAGATGGATGAGTGCATGGGTTGACATGAGGACATGGCGGAGACATGGCTTGTGGGTGGACATGGACCAGTCCCAAGGACGTCTCAAGTGGCCTCAATGGCTCGCATGAGGACGAGGATGGACTGGAGTCGCTGGAGTTTCTCAAGCCCCATCCAGCCCATGCTTCCCCTGAGAGAGGACAGGAAATGGAAGTGAAGCGGAAAGGAAGTATTTGCGTACGACTAGCATGTATTTGGTGGGAAAAGGAGCTTGGAAGGAATGGCTAGTGGGTTTGTGAGAGAGCTGAGACAGGACTGAGATGGTGATGATGGTTCTGGTGAAGAGAGCGAGAGAAAGAGAGAGAGAGAGAGAGAGAGAGAGAGAGAGCGGGCTCGTCATTCCTGCCTTCCCCCGTCATGTGGTCATGTGAGAGGAAAGTGCAGAGTGCAGGGAAGGAGCCAGAACGGCCCTCCTCCAACTCAAAACCAGCTCCAATGACTCCGCAGCTCTTCTCGCTATTCTCCTTATCTGCTTCTCCCTCTCGCCAAGTCTCTTCCAAATCTTCCCAGCTCCGCTCTGCATGCCAAAAGTCTGGGAGGACAGCGAGAGAGCGAGACGAGAGAGACGAGAGAGACGAGAGAGAAGAGCATGCAGTGAGTGGAAGAAGAACGCCCGGACCACATCTACTCCAACACTCCAACCTTCCCATTGACTGCGTCTGCAACACTAAAGTCTCCAGCGAATTCCTCCGGATACCTCCAGCAATGGCCGACCTGGACCAGGTACACACTTTAGCCCATTTCACTGCCCGTGTCTGCATTGCATGTCGTATAGCTTGCGCCAGCATCCGTACAAGTTTTGTCCAATTTCCCACCCCGGCACTTTCGTCCCGGTGTGGATGGATATCATGATATCATGATAGCTCTTCATGCCGTGGCAGAAACGCAGATCCGGGCACTTTGGATCTTGCTCTTTGCTCTCCCACTCTGGACCTTCCCACGTGTAATACTTGTCACCTTATTTGATTTATGTAGCAATTTAACAAAGCCGCCGAGGATGTGAAGAACTTGAAGAGGAAGCCCAGCGATGCTGATCTCCTCATCATTTACGGACTCTTCAAGCAAGGCACTGTTGGAGACGTCAATACAGGTTCTTGGACATTTCTTTTCAACCATCAAATTATTACGGGGCTCCAATCAGTGGAGATACAATTGTCCCGGCAGCTAGAAATTGCCGCCTTCTTTCGCGTTGCTCTCATTACTCGCATTTCTTATTTTGGCCGTGCTTTATTTAAAAAAGAATGTTTGTCAAATGTCCAAAGACTGAGTTTGTTCATTTCACTGCATTATTTTAAAACATTTGAGTGTCAATTTCTGATATTTGCGTATGGAGTCGTGCATCCTCTCGTCAGCGTTAGGTACATGTTTACGTGAATTTGCCGCATGCAATGCGTCGTTTGTCAAATCGAAACTGACTATCGTTCATTCGGATTCTACTTTACTTGGTCAGTTTTGATACTTTAATCGACGACTGGCTAAGACGGAATTTGCCAATCTTACATAGATATTCTAGGTACGGACGCTTAATAAGATAGTGGTTCAAGTGGAAACCATTCGTACGAATGTTCCTGCTTTACATTTTTTACAGGATCCCAAAAGCACTTAAAAATCAGTTTTGAATCGTGATAAATAGCGACAAGCATATTTTTGTTGGAAATCGCTCTCCCTTATTTGACTTAATGTTTAAGAATGGGATATACGCAAACTCGTGACCTTCTCCAGTGAATTCACTAGCAAACAAAGCTATATTTTGGAAATTTTCCTTTCAAACTATTTAGTAGTTCCAAATCGATAACATTGAAAGTAATTTAAACTATGCATTATTCAGTCATTTTTCAACGAATTGTTAACATCTATTATGTATGTGTTTGACAACTGTGGAGTGGAGCAGTTTGACTCCGGAACACATTGATACTTAAATACTTTTTAATGCTTCGTTGTTTGTGGTTAACCGAGCAAAACTAAAGCCTTGTTTGAGTCTTTTGTGTCACATGTGAATGTGAAGTTAGGCTGACAGTGGCTAGCATCCTTCGGTTAATCGTTTATAAAATCAATAACTCTTGATGCAATTGGGATTTTTCAGTTGTCATTAATCTGCTCTCACGTTGTGATGTTGTGATTCATGAGCAAATAAATATATATATGGCCTATTTGTAGGCAAGGCTCCTGTCTTTGATTTGCAAGAATAATCAACTTATTCTTTTTTTGTCATATAGAACGCCCAGGAATGTTCGACTTGAAAGGCAAGGCCAAGTGGGACGCCTGGAATGAACTGAAGGGAACCAGCCAGGAAGATGCTAAGCAGAAGTATATTGCCAAAGTTCAAGAACTAGTAGAGAAGGATTCGGCGTGATATTATAGCACAACTCACCTCACACCAAAAATGACCAAAAAAAATCTTGAAATTGATTCAAAGTATTAGTATTCGTAAAGCCTCTCTCCTGCTTTTCTAGGTATTCCAGTCAATCCACTGTGAAAAAATAATGCAAACAATTGTTGTTTGTGGACTGTACCTAACTGTTCAAAAAGGGCAGCTCCACAAATTCCGGCGTAGAGCTTCATTGGTTCCTCATATAGTGTGGTTATAATACTTGGACAAAGTCTTTATTCAGCTTTAATGTCGTGAGTGAGATTAATTTTTGCCTTTGAGCAACTACTTGTACAATAAAACACAGCATGTCTACATACACAACTTATTTGACAAATAAATACAAAAACTTTGAATCCACAAACGTCTTGGATCTTTACGTTTGTTCCAGTATCGTGTGTGCGGGTTTAGATAGCCCTGTACTTCATTATTATACATGCGTTGATGGATACTGCATGGCATGATGGCATGAGAGTTGAGAGATATATAGGGCGATATTTAAACTCCTTTTTCCTAGTGCGAGAGAAAATGGGTTTATTATTATTATTAAGTGCTTTATTCAGAGAACCAATTGAAACAAACAAGCGGGTTTATAGAGCTGGCTGTGAGCTATGGAGGGAATTCTTTTTCCCACGCATTTATAATGGCAGCGGCTGCGGCACGTCGGCATGAAATAAGCATTGTTAGCCATAAAAATAAAACAACAATAAGACGGATAACAATAAGATTCCCAGTTAAGTCCAGGATTAGTTGTAATAAAAAAGTTTGTGTTGAAGCTGCCCCAAGGACTTTTTAAGTAACAGAAATATTGTGGAAGGGGAAAAACGCTGTAAATATCCAAACGGCTACAGTGATTGTATGGGTCATGGGATTTACATGTGTTTAAGTTTAAGTAATAAAACAAGTATAAAGTTCAGCAATGAGCCAGTCCACTTTCTTGTTTCCGCATGCGTTCGTACAAGTATAAAAATTCAAGCTAAATGAAACCCAAGCTCATCACTACGCCCATGCACTAATAAATTAAGGAATAAATAATACCCTGG
The DNA here is from genome assembly GCA_034698585.1 of Disparrhopalites patrizii. Lineage (NCBI taxonomy): Eukaryota > Metazoa > Arthropoda > Collembola > Symphypleona > Sminthuridae > Disparrhopalites > Disparrhopalites patrizii. The sequence goes on from JAQGBT010000125.1 coordinate 46,447, forward strand.
AGGAGATCCGATTTGGTTTCTCTTGTTGAAGTAAGATCGCCAAAGCCAAACTAGGATCAATTTCAGAATTGAGCATGTGCATACTGACATCCAGCTGCAGAAATATTAATCAACGATACCTATACAAAAAAAGGCTCGGAAATCTGACGGGAGCGGATAACCAGCACCGTGCACAATGAAGGGCGAAGCCAGCAACAAGTTGTAAATTGTCAATATTTAATATGAACCATCAAATCTAGCGTGGATTGAAGAGCTGGACAATGTCCCGATTGATGCTCAATAATGGTCGACGGTCTTCGCGGGAACCGTTTAGCGGCGAATGTTTTTAAGGCGGGAGCCTTAATGTGTGTCAAATTGTCATGTCAAAGGTCAAACCCATGATACGATGGGCAAATGGTGGGATAGAGAGAAAGACGAAACGGAAATTTCCTTGGATTTGGATTGTGGCACAATTTTTTATTTGCATATTTGGAATTTGTATCTGAATTGGCTGTTATTGGGTATTATTGGGTATTATTGGGTTTGATTAAGCAGACGCATCACGCATGCGTTTATGCGCTCACTCTGATTTAGCGAATTTAGTTTGGTTTTCTCTGGTCGCAGTTTTTTCCGCCGCAAGAAGACAAACCCTGCCAAATGATAGATGAGCTATTTCCAATTTATTAGTGAAGAGCTAATGGAATTCATTTGATTAGCTTTCATGAGCGCTCAGGTGGTTGTTAGTTGTTACTGTTGTTAGTAGTGTCCCAGTCAGTCCTAGTGCCTAGTGCTAATGTGTACTGTACTCATTTACTGACGGCTAGCGGCTAGTAGAAGTAGAAGGAGGCTGGAGCACATTTCCTTGGCTGTGCTTGGCTTGGGGCGCGAGACGAGCCGTCCTTGCCTGGCCATCAAATCAATCTCCTCCTCAGTGTCCTCAGTCCTCTTTCTCTTTCTCTCTCTTTCTCTTTCTCTTTCTCTCTCTTTCTCTTTCTTTTTCTCTTTCATCTCTCTTCACTCTTCTCTCTCTTGCTCTCAGTTTCAGCTTTCAGCCTCTCTGGCCTCTTGCCTTATTAGCTCTTTTCTCTTAAAAAGTACTCCTTAACTCCTTAAAAAGATTAAAAAGCCAAGTTTAGTGTTCGTTTCAGCCTGCAATTTGCATGGACATTGGCGGCAATCGGCAATATTCTCCAGGCCACGTGCTCTTAATTTCTGTACATTCCAACTTCCAACATTCCCTTCCCTTGTTCCCTTATCTTATTCGTTATTTGTTATTCCCTTCCCATCTCCTCACCTCACTCACGGACTCACGGACTCACGGACTCACGGCCTCTTCTACAACTTCTACTCCACTTCCTTTCCTCTGCAAATTCACACGTCCTTTCTGCTTATGTTTACACGATAGCATTTACTTTCCAAACATTGACTTTTTTTTTTAATCTTATTCACAAGTTGGAGCAGTTCGTGCAATTGTGTCATTTTACGTGAAGAAATATACGCGAGAAGATTTGAGTAAACTGGCGAATTGCAGCATATCACACCGCAGTAGATTAAAAAAGAAGGATCAGACTCCGACTTTTCCGGACACAATTCGTCTACGCCTGTTGTTCGTTCTTAGCGTTAACTGTTACGCTGGGGCAACAGGTTGGCAGTTGGCATTTACTCTTATTGTTATCCTTACACCATTAACCCATTTCATCGGAACTAAGCAGAAAGAACTTGGCCGTGGCCATAGCCTGTCCAGTGTCGTGGCGCAATCTGGGACATTGATTGCTCCTACCGCGCTCACAAGCAGGAATAAGAGGGTAGTTGGCTACCCGCGAAGTCCTGTTATCGCGCTTCAATCCCATTGACACACCACGGATCGGTGAGGCCACTTATTCAATTCCAGTCAATCTTATCTATGATCTTTTCAAATTAAATAAAACCTGAGTATACGCAGCAATTATCTGAAAATTCTTCATTTCTTTCGGATTAACATGCATGTTTCGGAATAACAGCGGTCACCACGCGTTCGGATTCGGGAATATTACCTGTTTGAGGGGAATATCAGGACCATTGATCTCAACATGTCAGTCTCCACATTGCTTCGCAATCCCTTCAAAATCATGGGGAGCATTGAAGGGGTCATTTCTCCAGAACCTAACGAAATCTCGAAAAAACTGCAAGATTTCAATGAAATGCGAGAGTTAGTTTACGAGCGAAAATTTCTGCTTATGCATATAATGCTAAGAACACCGAGATGTTGGTGTATACATTCTACATTCATAATACATATGATTTATGTTGCAAGAATTTTCCTGTATGAATTTCCTACATCTTTTTTTATTAGAAAAGGAGAACAATGTGACGTTTTCTTCTCATCAAAAGGCGCTTTACAACCAAACAAGCGCGTGTGGGCTCACAAGTTAATTGTACATCACGCATCGCCATATTGTGCAAAATTGATTTCTGAATGGAAAAAACAGTCGCCAGTGGAAATCATTATGGACTGTACTGACCAGACTGTACTGGATAAAATTGTATCGTAAGTCCATGCCATGCAATTTTGATACTTGTTCATATATGTACTGTAGATATCATGATGACAACCTGCTTTTCTCACAGCTATATGTATACTGGGGAATTAACTGTTTTGCTAAGTAAGGTTGAGATATTTTATGCTGTGTCTCATACGCTGCAACTGGGAAAAGTTAAAGAAGAATGTATTAGACTGTTAACAACTAATGCATTAGCTCAGCCTGCAACAGCACTGCAGCGCAAACCCGATGCTCTAGACCCTACCACCGTAATCGGAGAATTTTGGTATGGTGCACTCAGTCGCATATTCAAAAGCTTTGTGATTTGCATTGAAAGTGATGAATTCGGTCAGATACCAGTGAAACAGGTATTTTGATTCTCAGTTTATTTTGACTAACTAAATACTATACTAACTATATTTGGCACAAATTTTTAGGCTTCATGTTGGCTGTTTCAATGGTTTCAGTTCAAGAGTTTAGTGGAGTTGTTTCTATCACACACGTCTCAGCCAGATACAAAATTGATTTCTTACGCAGTTAACACGTGGATAAATCATTCACGTCCCACAAGATACAATATAGTAGACTGGCTAATGAAAACCCTTCGTCGAGATAACGTTCCACACGAAACTATTGAGGCCATATCTTCCGAATTGGTCGCAAAAGTAGCAAATACTTCAACAAATGATGTCACGGATGTTGATGAAGTGAGCATTTGTATACAATAATTTCCTCATACAATCACGAAAATTGGAATTGATTTGTTTGTTGTTACAGTCTTCAGATGTTGCAGCAAAACAATTAAATGGTAGGATTAATCCCAGCAAAAAGAGACTCTCAGATTTTGAGGCTGCTTCTTTGTCACAATCATTTAAAGTCAGAGTGGTGGATGAATTGCCTACTGTGGTTGAAGACTACGTAATGATATTTATTGAAGGAGATGGTACAGGGAAGCGTTCACTGTGGAAATTCGACTTTGCTGTAAGTTTTTTAGTAAATTGTTCTAGGATGTGCTGAGAATGCACAAGAAACGTGCATTGAGCAAGAAAACGTACATGCTTTGCGCAAGAAAACGTTTATTTTTAGTGTAACTAAAAGCAAATATTACTGCATTAATAAAGCTTGGATCGTTTGTGCCGTCCGAGCTGATCAAATGCTTAAAACTTTAAAGCTGGAGCACTATAAGATACGGGTTTTGCATATGTGCAGTCCAAAATGTTATTATTGTTATACATATCAGTCTCGCTGTATTGAACAAGAAAATAGGTATCAAATTGTAAATTCATATTTTTGCAGAAAACAAAATTTACTGCCGTAATGGCAATGCCGAATCCTTCAGATGCTCAGATTTCCCAAGAAGAAATTGTATGTGCGGGCGGTAAAATTTATGCTATTGGTGGGCTAAACTCAAAAACAGGGCAAACCAGTGAGCTAGTTTTTACGGCAGATTTAAAGGACTCCTCCAAATGGACCCAGTGTCCCAATTTAAATATTTCTCGAAAGGAATTCACTGCTGTTGTTTATGAAGATTTCATTTATGTGGTAAGTTGGCGGTTCTGGGCAAGGCACATATATTTTCCTTTACGCTAATGTGCATGGAGATGAGTTTATTTTATTTTCTCTTATGCAAAGTTTGTAAACAATTTTTGCAGATTGGAGGAACAAATACAAAAAACTCCAGAGGCAGTCTGAGTTCCGTGGAACGTTTAAATTTTAAACAAGAGAACTCTAGATGGCTATTTGTTGCAAACATGGAGGAACCGCGGGTTAGCTGTAGGTCCGCTGTTTTACATGATCATATTTTTGTGGTACGTGTTTTTACCATTTATTGGATTACATTTTTTGGAGCAGTGTTCTTGTGTTTTGGTATAATTAAAGGTGTAGACAACACCGCTCCCAATAGTAGAACATTTTATTTTGGTAGGTTGGTGGAAAGCAAAATAAAGGAGTAAAGAAAGTGCTGAACAGCGTGGAAGTATACGACGCGGTCAACAACATATGGACCACTATTGCTAATACTTGGATTCCCCGTGCTGAGTTCGGTCTGGTTTCGTGCATGAACCAACTGTTTGTTATCGGGGGACACAATGATGAAGGCGTTCTAAATTCAGTAGAAGTTTACGATCCAGGCACAAACAAATGGTCATTTACGCAAAACTTGATGACCAAACGGAAATACCCAGGTTTGTAAAAGCACAACTTCAAATACCCGCCATCACAATGGTAGATTACTTTGAAAAAGCCAATCTCTAATTCATGCTTTGTTTAGGTGCTATTTCACTGCCGGTGCAAGGTGGAAAAATATTTGTGTTTGGAGGATATGACAAAAATTCAGTTCGTATAGCTTCGTCAGAATTATATCACCCCAGGCTTTGTAGTTGGGAGGAGTATGTTACGCCGGAAGCGATTACGTCAAGTTTTCGAACTGTTATTGTAGTGAAGAAGCGTGAGATGCAGAACTAATAACTGATTCATCAGTTTCAGTGAAAATTCAGACAGTTTTGTTGTGGCGATGATTTTTTGTTGATAAAATGTGACTGTTGTGTTATATTTTTTTACTTTCTAATTCTACTTTCTCACTCAACGTAACATAAGTCTGCGAAACAATGATGGTGTGAGCTAATAAACAATCGTCAATTTTTCTACTTTATTAATTAAATAATCACTCGGCTTGATTTACATTTCTTGTGATTGTCGGTAAACATTCGATTTTAGTAACATACATATTATTTACATATTCAGTACAAACTGCTGCAGCTTACGCGTAATTTGGGTTTGTTATGCAGCTGCAAATACAACCTACAACATTTTGAGTCTATCAGGGGTCAGTGGGCAATGTGCTCGTTCTTTCAAATTGAAAATCCAAGTCACGGAACTTCATTTTCTTATCGTATGAGACGATACCAATCCAGATGAGAAGTAGGACATCAGTGTCAAACTGCCCCAACCACGGCAAATTTTCTTCCATACAGAATCCCAGGAATGCAACAGCAAAACCGAACATAAAAATGCCCCCTACCACGTAGTACATGGTGGTAGTCAACTCATTCTTGTCATTGAGAACTAGTGTCCAGAAAACCATAGCTGCCACTGGTACCAAGATGGAAATGGTATTCATTAGGAACTCCAAACTGGCTTGTGCATGATTTTTCCTTTTCTGATTTTTCAAGGTTATGTGGAAGAGAATGATTCCAGGTGCGTCGGCGAATATAATGAGCCCTATCACGGGTATAACCGTCGCTAGCACTAATGACCAGTTTAGTATCTCAGGGTTTGCAAATTGTTGTCTGGACGATGTCACAACGAGGGCAAATGACAAAAGTGTCACCCCTGAGCACAAAAAATACCATAACATTCAGCAGATTAGATATATGTGTTTATGTGATTAGTAGTACACATGCTAAATATAAGAGGTGGACCTTTATTTGCAAAGCCGGCAATTACTTCTAGCAACCGAGGTTTCTGGTGATTCAGGGTCTTCGCCATATCAATGGGACTCATTGTGATGCCAATCCATCCGAACACAGCTCCGAGTAACGGCACAAAGTCTTTCAGCAAACATTTCAGTTACTCGAGTAAAAATACAACGTACGGTTTAGAATGTGATAGATTGTAGATTCTGACTCAAACAAAAATTGTTAAGCAGATAACGATGGCGCAAATGGTTGAATAATTAATTATTGAGCAGGGTTAGGTTTAATACGAAGACTTTGGTATTAATCAACATTCATTAAGTAATTATTACTCTAGTATGACCTCATTATTAGGTACTATCTGACGCATAAAAGATTTACCTAGCCAATGACTGAACGTTTTAGTCTCGAGTAGAATTACTAGCTGCAGGCAGGCCTGACCAAAGGACTCGTAGCAACTCTCATAGTAGACGTCAACGACGCAGTGCTCTTTACAAATATCCACCTTTCGTTCTAATTCCTTTTCCTCATGCTCGTCCTTTGCTTTACGCAACTTGTACGTAAGATATATCAGGAGTCCCGCACTGTGGATGTAAATAAATCCTGTGTATAAAAGAGTAAGAGCATGCTTACTGTAGCGCAAAGCTACTAATAAAAATAAAATAACGATGTGAATGAAACCTGAAGAACGGTAGAAAGGAAGGGATGTACATCAAGCACAAGAGAGCCGGGCTGACTTTCCGTAGCGTGTCCTTCAACTCCTTGTTCCTGTACTGACCAAGGTAAGTACATAGCAGGAATTCAAAGGTTCATTCAAATGCTTGTATAAAATGGGTAGGATTGTATCCCGACTGTGTTACTTTACCACTTTACCCTTTTCTTCGTGTGAGTACATTGAGGTTGAAGGTGACAAAAGCTCCGCCCGCAAAGACCAAGAAGAGTGTGAGGGCCCCCACCAAGGTCTTCCCGTTGATAAAATGGACGCAAGCCACCACGGCATCCACGATCCAGTCTATGACCACTTCCACAAGTCCCACCCACGGCCCAAGCAATGATGACCTGGATCTCTTTTCCTCCTCTCTCAACGCGGGAGACTTCCGGTTCTTTAATAAGGAAATTATCGACACAAGTCCATGCGCTTCCACAATGTTAAACCGCCTTCCCTCCGAATCTTTCCCCCTAGCACTAGTATGAACATCGTCGCTATTGCTATTCACCACGTTATTATTGTCTGCGTCAGAGGCTAAGACACCGTCCGTCTCTTCAATGCCCATTCTAGCAATTATTGTATCTTGTGTCCGACGGCTTTGTAACCATAAATTAGAAAGAAATAACTACTACCACTAACAATACGAACAGGCAGAATGATTAACGGGGTTGGTTGGTGAGTGTTGTGGGTGTCAGTCAAGGTAAATAATCCAAGTAATGTTTCTCCCACATTCCCAATTGTTTCTGTGAGAGTGAGAGAGCTGATAGGAATAGATGAGATAAAAATGTAGGTATGTATGTATACATACAGGATGTGCATGTGATGCACAATACAAGTACGAGCACGGGCTTAATTAGGCATTTGCTATTTGCTAGTATCGGCAGTTGCTGGTTCCTGACATTTTTCTGAAAAAGAGAAACCCGCAGAAAACCCTTTCCGAGTGCTTCTTAGCGTTCACATACACCTATGCACCTTTAATACATGGATATGGAAGTCTCATGTTCATTTGTCAAGCTAAATTGTGCCTACCAAATAGTTCAACTCTCAACTGATTGTAAACGCGACTGGTAGGCAGTAGCGCTGTGATGATATCATACAAATCCATCATATCTACTGTGCCTTACTGATAAGGATAAGTGATTGCGATTACCTATAAATATACTACACGTAAATGCGTCAGGCTTATTGTGCCAATTACTGCAATTGTATACCAATTTCCAATGCAAAAAATGTACTTTTACAGGCAGGTCCTTCAGGTTAGTTCAATGGAGATTGCACAATGCCCCAGAAAATATGTATGAGACATTTATCTTGCAATCAAATGGCTGGCGATTACTTGCGTACCATTTTATTAATATTTTATTTACACGTTACAGCCTCGTTACAATCAAATTATGCTAAAAACGAGAGTTTCGAAATATGTATATTCTACGAAGAAGCATTTGCCGGCTCCAGCCTAAGACCCCGCAAGTACAATGGCAAGTATTTGCTGAACCATCAATTCAATCCATGCAGACAACATTCAACGGCAATAGCCCTGACAACGATGAAGTACAAATTTTTCACAACAAATACCCCATTCAACATCAATCTGCAAAGGGTAGAAAGTTATTCGAGGTCCCACTTAGCAGGGAGATGGTTTTCCAAAGCCCAATTTAGAAATCAGCAATACTACAATTTAGCGCACCCCAGCATGGGTTCACAATGGAAAAACTTGGTGCCTAAATTAAAATTTCGATATTTAAAAAAAATGCTGAAATGAAAATTCCAAATGCCCATGTTAAACACCATTTAAAAGCTGTACACGTGCCTTCTTCTTAGTTTTTTTGTTGTTGAGAATTTCTAGCCGTTCACTTAGAATACACGTACGGGTCTAACTATCTATATTTAGTATGTATTAATTATTAATTGGACATGAAAGTATCCCGCGCGAAGGGATTCTAGTGGGAGCTCCTGTGAGAATTACTGCAGGAACGATACTGGATATTTCTCCAGTATGCTCGTTGAAAGAATATTCCGAGACAGCTTTCCCCGTTAGTCTCCCCGAATGCTAATATTTAATACTTAAACTTCCTCAGCCGAGAATTCCTCGGGGAGGAATCCACACGCTGCTACATCGGACGTAAAAGAATTCCTCTCGAAGGCATGGTCCCCATTCTTCCCCGTTTACACGGGAAGGACTCGATCGCTCATTGGCCGAGAGAAATCCTTAGGGTAAAGCTAAAGCTTGATATTGTGACCACTTTGTTGCACCGTTTTTTTCTCTCGATTTTTTCTTCTACTATTATGTCTTGAAGCAAGCAATTTCTTCTCAAAAAGAAGTTCTAATTCTAATCGCCAAAATATCTATTATCACATTTCTTCTCACTGGTTTTGTAGTATGACTTTTTCTAAAAATATACTAAAGTTCACAATTACATTTGCATGTAATTGCGACCACCCTTGATAACTGTGACTACACTAAAAATGTATACTTACATTTTTAATTTTGGAAAAAAATCTTTCTGCAAGTAATGTTACACTTATTCTGTTATTCTGTACATGGTTCTTCTGCAAATCAGATTGAATCATTCTGCAAGGCCGAGAAAAAAGAAACGAAATTCAGCAGGTCAAGTTTACACTTGAATGACACCTGGAAACCGTTAAAAATGCCCTGAATTTACAATTCTGTGTTGGCCGCCAATAATTAATGAATAATATGGAAAGGGACTTCTCTTCTTAATTTTCCGAGAAAGAGTCCGAGACGAGTATGGCTGAATTTGAGAAAGAGTGCGTTTAGAATAGAAGTGTTTACAGTTTACACCTATGTACGCCATGCCTATATACATACATACTAATGTATGTACATACGTAGAGGTAAAGCGTATAGGTATATACTAGGCCAAACACTATTAGTGTGACGAGCTGTAAATCCAAAACGGACTTTTTCGCCGTGTTAAATCCCATAAGAAATTTGCGTGCCTTCGTGTTTTTGACCTTTCAAAATTTCAATTTTTTTGGGGGGCTGTAGGTCGAAGGGTATTAACTAGATAAGTAGATTCATCTGGAGTCTTCACTGGTATAGGTGCATGTGTGAAAAAAGTTTTGTTCAAATTGGGTGTTATCAACGAAACCCCTTCGTTCGTGACTGTATGGCCAATGGATGTTAGTACATCAACACCTGTTGCAATAAGATCAGTAGTGTCTAGTGTCTCATGCAAAAATATAAAATTTGAGTTGCAAAGTGGTTTTCATACTAGCAATAAGGTTGGTTTTAAAATTAAAAGCCATCGCTTTTAATTTTAAAACCAACCTTATTGCCAACCCTATTAGCTCCAGGGACAAGCAAGAATAATGTTATGAAAGGCTGGCAAATGGTAAATGATTTGCAAGGTGTGCTGGGCTGCTTGTATTAAGATAATTATTATGCTCACTGCTCACTCGGAAGATGCTCTAGACGCGCAAAAACCATGAGTTCTCGTGTTTTAAGCATCTCGTGCAAAAAAACTTTCCATTGAGATTGGTAAGCGGATTTGGTAATGAATACATTTGCACATCGTGACAATGTTTAATTACGTGGTTACGGTGGAGATAAATTATTGCTGGTGAACCATTGTCATATTTAAGTGTAGGAGAGAAGAACAGCAAGAGGCGAGGATTCTGGGAGCGACGTGAAGTACAAACAAGCAACATATGTTCAAAAGAAGAGTTGAAATGCTATCCAAATATTTTGCCGTGTAAAATAATGACTATTAGCTTCGAAATAGACAATACGACCAGAACTATGGAAGAGCTCCGTGCTCCATTCAAGTGCGGGAACGGGAACCCAAACTACAATCGAATCCAAACGCTGTGGGTAGCAAAAGTACTATTAAAAAACCGCAAAATGCTGAAGGTTTGAGGAAAGTATTGCAGTTGCTAGTTGCTTCACTTAGAATACGTATAGGTATAGATATGTATACTCGGAACACGGAATGACAGGACAATAATTAATCATGCTGAGAATGCCATGCTTTTATCATTTTCCCTTCATTTTTTCCCAATTACTTTTCTATTTTGGAATCCCCATGAAAAAACAAAGGGCAGAGTAGTTAACACGTGCTGATAATATAAGCACTTTTTCCATACAACTGGAATACTTTCAGTCCCAAAATGTTTGCTTTCTTTCTGGATACCAATGATTTATTATGGCATACGGCGCTTTTTATCCTCCATTTCGACAAGGTGAAGTTTTGGTCTTCGCGACACAATAAAACGTCGTCGACTAATAGTATTTAACGATTCAACCGTGTTCCCGCAAAGGGAACAATATGTTCTGTCTGCTTTGATTTCTTGGTTCGCACAAAATTAGGAACTGAGTCGAGTTCTTCACCGACACTTTTGTGAGTGTGCCACGTGGAGCTTTCTTGGTTTGATGTGTGTGTATTGGCATGTACATAAATATACTTGTTACTATTACGAAGTTATTGCTGCGGGGCGTTCTCCGGTCAGGTCTCACATTTTTCGCTCTCCAAGTTTGATTAAAGGAACGCCGGCATTTCTGCTAAAATAGTAGCAAACATTTACAGTCCACAGATTAGATTAGAGATTAGCAAAGTGTTTGTCGCAGAACCCAGAAGCCAGAACACACTTTTCCCTTGAGAGTGAGAAGTGGATTTAAAGGAAGCATATAGGTATGGGGTACGGCACATGTTCGCAATTGTAGCTGCCTCAAATCCCGCTGCATAAATTTATGACAAGCTCGTTTTTTACTGTTTTGCTAAGATGTTGCCAATAAGATTAGCCTTACTCATCCAGCTCATACTCGACGCTGGAGGCAATTAGATGAGAGGGGAGAGGAAATATCCATAGGATTTACATTAGCTGAAGGATGGTTGAAATATAATTGTTGTGCGGAGCAGGTTTGGAGAGGGAAAGGACGTGAAGGCGCAAGTGGATTTATAAAGGTTCTCACACAGAACTCAGCGGATGGCCCAGCCAGAGGGAAGCCATTCCACTCTCACAAATGGCGAAATAGAGAAATAGATACTTTATAGTCAATGGATGAGGACCAAGTGTGGACTGTCTGCTCTACACTGCCGACTGCCGACCTACGTGGAGTTATCCTATAAAAAATAATAATATTACTGCGATATCTCCTGTAATCATATAAATGCGAGTATTTCTTCTCCCCAACCACGCCAATGCTTCAGAAGGAAAACAAGTTTTTGGATGATGGCAACTCTTCATCCTTTCCACTGCAGCAGTACATTATTAATAACTCGTCTGTATCACTGGCTGGGGCTCTTCTAAGAAATTCTCACACTACGTGCAATGATATGTGTGTGTGTTAATTGGAATTTTAGTGGAAGGGAAACCGCAGACGACGCAGTGAGGATTTGTGCTTCGTGGTGAGAGACCCTGAAATAAAATGATTAAAAGAGTTATTATTCACCGTAATCGGACTCACATGCTGAGCTTTAGTGAGAACTCCTGACCAATCTACCCTGTACTGAAGGGGAAAAAAGGCCCAATTCAAGCCCATCACTGGCTACCTCGTTCATCCAACCGCGAAGAGTACAAAGAATCTAACCTCAGAGGAGAATTTGTAGTAAAACCATTGTTTAGCTATTTTCATCCAGTTCAGGAGTAGGATGACTCTTGGCATAATGTGGAGACGGATGTCCCCCAAAAATGTCAATTGTGCATGGCCATACTCACATCATTCCAGAGTTCCTTCATTTAGTTTGTGAGCCATCAGGTGGTGAACGTAACTTTCACAATGTTGTTCCTTAAAATTTTGAAGTTCAATGCAAGAAGGGCATTATGGCTACTCCTCGGAGTCCTTTGTTTACATGATCTCATGAGTGAGGTGGAGAGCGGAAGTAGGAAAGATTGTCCAAGTGGGCCCACTATTCTTTTTAAGACGAGTCCAGGAAGAGCCTCTGGCTCCAGCGGAGATTGTTCCTCAGCCCATCTTCACACATTGCTCGTGGAAGCGGAGGGAAACGAGTCAGAACAGATCTTCCATTGTGGGAATGTGACACTCACCTGTTTGGCCTCGTCACCCATTGTCTGGAGCTACAGCGGACTGGCAAGTTTCATAAAAACCGAGCTTAAAAATATGTACGTTAAAATATTTAACGTATAATTTCCGCATTCCAAATACGTTGACAGGGTAATCCTGGACTGAGTTCAAGGAGCGAGCGAAAGGATACAAGGAACGAGTCCGTTTGCTTCGTCGCCTACTTGACTGTGAACTTGGAGGACAATCTGTATCAGCCCTGGATCGGCAACTACACCTGCTCCATTCTTGGTGAGATGGATGAAGAGGATATCAAGAATCCAGCCACGAAATCCTTGTACTTGTTTCGCAACTGTAAGTTTAATTTTGGAACTTCACTATTACAGTCTTCACTTGTCCGTAGGTTTGACTGTCCAGGAATAATGTGCTTGGATTCAATTAACATAAACAATGCAGCGCCAAGCTCATATATGTAATTATGTATATACTACCTCGCGACATTGAGTTTCAGAACTTCTGGGAGATGCGTATCGCTCCAGTTATGGAGGTTGATTCACTATAGTCAGTGGCCATCATCAATTCAATAGAAATTCATGAAAGTCAAGCAATAAAATGCTCGTATAATTTGGTTCTGATCGCGAATTCACAGTGAATTTCACAGAAAATCGTTTCCACATTCGTTATTCTTAATAAGTGTATAAACCTATCGTTATTTCTTTTTGCAGCTGATCAGGAGCCGAAGCTCATTAAAGTTGACCGACCGCTGAGAATTGGTGTTACATCTTCGGAAGAAATTAGTATTCCATGTCTATCCAATGACCGCGAGTTGAAGCCCGAATTGAAAAAGGTTTTTACGATTCAGAAACTCGTTACTCTTTTTGTAATTGTAATTGCTTTATTGTCAAATATAACAGCATTACAGCATATACGTACTCATTTCCATACACAGACATTATAGTATAGTTATAAAATTTAAAATCCATTTTTTCCCAATGTGTGTTATTTATGTGTTGGAGTATAACATTTGCAGCTGCTGTGTTTTAGCAATTAAATTATTTGTATCCCGGCATTCCAGATAGACAGCGCACTGAACACTGAAAAATTACTGGATGTTCCGTATGATCCAAAGACAGGATTTCGTGTGAAACCTTTGGGGATTTTTCGAAAGGAAGATTTGTTAGGAAAGTACTTGTGTACAGCTAGTGATTCCCGAATAACTGTCGTAGTTGATGACCTTCTACAAAGTAATTAATAACAAAATATGACAGCAATTTATTCTTAAAAATGGGGTTTCCAGCAATGTAACAGAATTTTGTGATCAGGTCGCCCCAAGCTCGCCAGCCATTTCGAGATTACATTCAATAACCAAACCCGGAAAGTAACATGCAGCTCCACGAAAAATTTGACAACACCAGTCCAACTACAGTTTTTGAAGTGTAAAAACCCATTGGACTGTGATTTGAAGATGCAGCAGAAGGTGAGAATCGGAAAATCCACAAATAACCGCTTATAATTTATAAACAACAATACAATATTTGTATGTATGCATATGTAAATGCACAATTATTAACTCCCGGGCTGATTTTAAAATATTGCTGCTACCCACAGATTTATCTTGACTTTCACACGTTCCATGAAAAATACGCGGACGATCCTTGTAGTCAATCTGCTAGCAAACGAACATCAATCTCAGCATCCTTACCTCCGTCAATTGGGACGGGGTCAGATTATGAAGGGGTCATCATCTGCTCCACCGCCTGTAGTCACCACTACCAGTATGCGCAATTTTGGATGGAGCAGAATCATAACTCAAGTGCGAGCGTTTGTTTCCTCCGTTAATTTTTGGTCAGATGCGATGGCCAATGTGTATCTTACGAGCGCTTTTAACTAATTAAAACCATGTTTTGTTTTAGTGATTCTCAATCCAAGTAAAGTCACTGATCCGCAAAGGCTTATTCAAATCTTCATTTCCAAGCTGCCTCCAGCCAAGCTGTATGTGAATGAAACAATTGATTTTCGATGCAATGTGTCTGATTTTTTATTTGTGACTGGTTTGGATCTGGAAGTTATCTACAAAAATGATTCCACTGGAAATTCTCGACACATGCGTAAGTTTCCACTTATATATTGCTTCAGGTGTGCCAACGTTGTGCATCTCGTGGATGGCAATGATGTAATCGAACAATCGGCTACAATTTCAGAATTACAAAGTAACACAGAATACATCAAAGGGTACATTCAATACAGCTGGAAATTAAATGTCACGACCGATGAAATCAAGGAATACATGTGTAAAGTCCCACAATGGAATTCGAGAAAATGGACAAGTGTCTCTGTCAATGTCACTGTCATAGGTAATCATTAGTCAGGCTGTTTCACGCAAATATCTTTGCATAGAATCGTCCAAATCTTGACAAGACTGATTCTTCTAGATGGTCGTGGGCCGGAAATAGTGGAGGTGGACTCCACAGAACATGTATTTTTCTACGACGATGAAGAGTTTGTTACGATTTCCTGCCGCGGAGAAGGTATTCCTGCTCCACTTTGGACGTGGTATAAGGATGAATTGGTATATTGGTTTTGTGAATTAAAATTCCTTATTGGTTGCCAGCTTGGCCATTCATTGTGTTCGGCACTTTCCAATTAACTCACCTTTTCTTTGCTTTATTTTGCTAGGAACTGATCGACGAAACACAAAACGCACAGACATCGTTTCTGCACGACCAGACGGAAGTGCATTCCGCAACGATCGTCATGTTTAATAAGACGTCCATTCCAGGCTCGTCGAATATTGCGGGAACGTACATGTGCAATGCCACCAATCCCAAAGGAACAAAGTTACATACAATCATCGTAACGGTCGGAAGTACTGCTTCATACAAACCCAAACTATGAATTTTTAATTCGATATCCCAGTGTATGAATGAATGTTGTCCGTGCTTTAGGTAGACCTTTCCTAAAAATCACAGCCATTGTGGTTGCTGCTGCAATCTCAGGGATTTTGTTTCTGCTCGTGTTTTACCTCAATAAACTTCGGAAGGATGTTCACGTTAGAGATGTAAGTTTTTTCATCTCTTATGCTAAAACTAATTACAAGTCTTTATTAATTGTAAGACCCCACTGTGAACCTAATATCCGTAGAGCGTTCGTAGTTTGGTACCTCTTTCTCTTTCAAACATGAAATCTAATATCTTATAACTGGGACTACTCATGCATGGACTTACAGATGGCAATCCGAAAACTAACTAGCGCAGAAAAAAGAATGTTCCAGTTTGGGGATGAAGAGCTCCTTCGACGGTACGTGAATAATTTCGAAGAGCTGGAGAAAACGATTGGCTGCGGGGAGTCATTAGCCGTGAAGCTGCCCTACATGTCTCACTACTACGAAGTTGACCCCGAGCGTATCCATTTAGGTGCCATATTTTGTAAAATTGTCTTAATACATACATATACATGTATGTATGTGTATGTGCGCTTTATGCTGAACAAGTGCAGACGAGAAAACGTTTCTTTGTCTTCGTGAGCAGATCCGGATAATCCAATAAAATTGGGGGAAGGACACTACGGTAAAGTGACGAGAGCGGTATTTCACAAGGACAATGGGGAGAAGGTGTTCGTGGCCTTGAAAGAATTGAAAGAGTGGAATGCCTCGCATGCCATATCATTGCTGGATGAATTGAAAATATTGGCTTACGTCGGCAAACATGACCATGTGGTGAGCTTGGTGGGAGCGATTACAAAATTCGATGATTGTAAGTTTTCCCTGGCTCTTCACGCCTTTAACGGGTTGATTAAATATCTGATTTTTATCTTAACGTACGCATGTTGGATGTGTCAGGTAAAATTCAGGTGCTACTAGAATACTGTGCAGAAGGATCACTGATGGACTTCTTGAGGAAAAAAAGTGGATTTTTCTTTGATGAAATCTCTGACGACAAGATTCAATTCTCGAGCGATTCAGCCGTAACGGAAACTCCAATGTAAGTGGCCATACAGCGTTTCCGTATGTCCGTTATAAATGAGGTGCAAACATTCATTGTCATTGGACTGAAGAAACCACGATAAAACATGAAAAATAAACGGAATCCATTTTCAGATCGAGTTATGTTCGTATTGATTACGCTATAAGAACCTTTGACTTAATCCGCTGGTCGTACCAATTTGCCTGTGGGATGCAGTATTTGAGCACAAGAAAAGTAAAATTCAGTAATGTATATCTGTGTATATGTAAATTCTTAGTAATTAAATATTATTAATATGAACGTTGTTAAGTAAAAGTGAGTCCTTTTCAGATTATTCACGGCGACCTGGCTGCAAGGAATCTACTGCTGACAGATACAAGAGACTTGAAAATAT
This sequence comes from Disparrhopalites patrizii, assembly GCA_034698585.1. NCBI lineage: Eukaryota > Metazoa > Arthropoda > Collembola > Symphypleona > Sminthuridae > Disparrhopalites > Disparrhopalites patrizii. The sequence goes on from JAQGBT010000125.1 coordinate 63,406, forward strand.
CCGATTTTGGATTATCCAAAAAGATAAAGGAATCAGATTGGCAGTACGTTAGCCCCAGTCCCTTTGCCCAGGACCTGCCATGGCGATCTCTGGCTCCTGAGCTTTTCACCAAGTCCAATTTATCATCTGCTACGGATGTTTGGGCTTACGGAATCACTCTGTGGGAGATTTTCACTCTGGGCAAGGAGCCATTCCCATCTTACCCCACATTTTGTCATGACTTTGTTCTCGCACTTCAAAATGGCTACCAGAACCCCAAGCCAAAGCACGCCACCTCGAGCATGTAAAGCGATTCATCATTACTTCATTACGTCCATTCGTTCGTTCGTCCATATGTATGTATATGTATACAGTACTTGAACCAAACTTTCACCACTTAATTCTTCCCTTGGCTTTTTCCGATTCTCCTCTTAGATACTACGTTATCCAGAGTTGCTGGCACATTATTCCTAGCAAGCGACCCACTTTCATGGATTTAGTCAAGAGTTTCTTTAATATGCTGCCAAAGAACTATGTCAACACTATTGACCTGAATGCGTACGAATCACAGAATTACGTAAGTATTTTTTGTTACCAATCTCATGATCATTACATACATTATATCGTCCTTATTTTCTTCAGCCTTTCTTTCCATTGGAAGTCCCCTGAACAATACGAAATTTTCTTGCTTTCAGATTCAAAACCTCGCTTATATTTTGCACGCGCAATTGGAGAACTTGCAAACCGAAGAAGTTTGAAGCTATCATTTTATTTTAGTATTTATGTTATTACCAAAAATCTGGATCTCCTGGCATGCCAATTCATAAAAATACGCTGGCGTTACCTTACTATCTTTATCAGTGTAAAGTGTCTCATAACTATAACCTCTGCCATGCGCTTCAGCCATGGCTGAAAGATACATACGCTCAGAGATTTTCAAAACCTGGAAAATATATTTATCGAGGAGCTAATAGTTCCTTCCAGGCTCTTATTTCGTTACTTTTTCAGTATTTGTTACAGTGTAGATATTACGTTGTATTTAATTTGATGTTTTTATTGACGAATGAGAAAATAAAGATCATTGCAGATAAGTAGGTACATACATCCTGAAGTCCTTACACCTGGCGTTTTCCATACTTCTAGTTTTCTGCAGGCTAGGTTTTGTAATCAATGTCTGTTACGATTCTCATTGCAACATGTATCCTAAAACCAATTGAATACGTATTTAAAACAAAATCGTTGAATCTTCCACAAACGCATACATAATATGATAGTATACTAAACGCATATATATATTTATAATATATGCATGTAATAACTCGCTATCTGGAGTTCATGGGAGTCTGCGTGGGTGTCGTTGTTTGATGCCAAGATTCTACTGTGACAATGGGAATATTTTTGTTGACCGAAGGCACTTTGGTCGAGCTGATAATTCCCGACTGATTAAACAGGAGCCATTACACAATTCAAATTGTTACACGCCACCGTGTAAGTGCGTCGATCTTTTCATGGAGTCACACGAAATGCAGTCATTCAATTCATTACAAAACACACATTTACCATAAAAATCGACGGAATAGACTCGTTCAACACTGTTTCCTTTCTTTCACTCTAATTATTTTACCAGTATTCTTTTTGTTATTGCACCCCTACGTACTTCAAAATTGTTCTTAAACAGCAAAATTTCCCGTGGGAACCAAACTTATTTTCTAAATTACTAAATGTCCACAGTATTTTCAAGGAGTGGCAGAACCATGTCCAACATTGTGATTTTGACGTTAGTGACTTACCTGGTAGTACTTGGACTTCCAGCTGATACGGTTGCAGGCCGTGTCATGGTATTTCAGACCATACGCCCCAATCCTGCTCAGGACGCGCAGGTTAATAAAATTCGTAATTATGAAGAAAACCAGGACTACAACGGTAAGTGAAGAATTCATGTTTAGTTTTGAATCAAAAACTTTTCCTCTTTTAATTATCATCCACAGTTCACAGCCAAGTGAACATGTGAACTGGTTTCAATCCTCCTTCAGGCATCGCAATCACTGAAGACGAAGGGGGCGACCTACCCTACACATCTTCAACTCAACATGTTCCAGAATTCAACCCCTGTAAGAGTTTTCCTTTGTTACCCCTTATGCATTGATGGCAAAAACAATAATAAGTATTTCTGTGATAGGAAAGTTCCAAAATGGTCAAATTGATTGAGGTGAAAGTGCTTTTACTCAATCCGTTTTTGACCATTTTGGATCTTTCCTATTACAGAAATACTTACTCATTCTGTGTCAGCATGCCAAAATTATTAACGGCTGTCCAAAATACTTTTCTATTCGCGGTTTTTAATTGTAAGTTAAGTTCTACGGTTGATAATGGAAACAAAATTGCAAAATTTGACACTATACGGGTCTCTCCACGTGAACACAGCATTTAATAAAGGGAAGAGGATGAAACGTTCTTAACATTTTGCGGTTACATTTTCGCAAGATGTAAAAACTGCAAAATTGCTTCGTAAATTTTTTTTTGATTTTGTAGTATACGTTTTAAATTACTTACTTATGGTGAGTATTGCTATACTCACCAGGAAATTTACCATAAATTTTACGTTTATGCGGAGAATGAAGAAAGCCTTCAGTGTAAATTTTGTCGGTGACCAACCGAGATAAAAAAAATTAAAAATTGTGAATAGAAAAATTGTCTAAGGATATCGAATATCGATAATAGTTTTCTATTATTTACACCCCAATGTTTTTTATACATAAATAAGTAAGTATAAAATGCGTATTCTAAATTGTTTTGTACGGCATAATCTTACTATTCAACATTTAATGATGCCACAATAAATCAAAATCTAATAAGAGGTGTCTTTACAGCGTTCTGGACACCTCTGATCATTGTACTGCTATTCATTAGCGTCATCGGAGTCATAGGTGCACCCACACTCTTGTTCAAACTCAGTCTCAAGAGAATTCAAGATCATAGACAAGAGCAGAAGAGAAAATTCACTAGCACTCTGCCTCCACTAGACGCAGGCTTTGTCAAGATAGAGCAGTATCAAGACGTGACAGTGGAGGAGGATGAACGTCAAAGGCCCCTTTAATTCTCGAGGTCAAGCAGCGAATTTAGCAGGTCCAATACAATTACATTCAGCTTCTGGCAGAACACGTGCATAAATACATAGCTATAACAATCAAAATCAGACAAATAAAAACGATCCAATATAATCTTCGTTTGTAATAATTTCCATAGTTGTGGATTTACAAGCAAATTCATGAAAGATAAAAATACTTGATGTCTACGATGATGGCTTAAATTAAATAGTTCTCAGACCCTTACCGATTAAATAATAAATAACTATTTAATGCCTTTTAATGATAAAAAGCAAATATTCAATAATTACTAAATCAACAGACAAATGCAGCATCTCTTAAAACAGACCCTTGATTCGACTTCAGCACTGTTAAATTAGCGTCGAAGATTAACCAAAAGTGCAGAATAATTTGAATAATACAATATTATGTGTAACAACTAACAACATAAATTACATAGAATATAAATAATAGAAATCTATTGCATAAACAGTTCACGCTTCCCTCAAGATTTCGTTCATAAGTATTTTTTATAACACTACCTGTATCACTAAAACAATCAGGTATGTTACATGCGGCAACTGTGGGGCCATCTTGGAAATGGCACGACTTCTCTGATATTTTGTACCCCCAACATCAATTGCAGCAGTCTATCAAACCCTAAGCCAAACCCACCCGTCGGAATTCCTCCAAACCTTCTCAGGTCGAAATACCAAGACAGAGATTTTTCCATGTCACCAGTAGGATCAGTTGCCGTAATTCTTTCACGGAGCTTCTCCAGCTCGGGCTCCCTAAGGCTACCGCCACACAGCTCACCCACCCTTGGCATAAGTAAGTCAACTGCTGAACACTGCGGAAGAGGAGAAAAGTACGTAATTAAAATATTTTAACCATAATAAAGCACAATAATCATACCTTGGATGGTTCTTCAGGAACATGTTTCACGTAAAATGGTTTTAACTCTGCAGGCCAATCCACAAGAAATACCGGGATATTATTGTTCAGCTTCTCTACTAAAAGGAGCTCTTGTTCGCGGTTAATTCCTTCTGCTGGAGAAACACGTATGTTCGCCTTCGTTTGCATCAAACTTACAGCTTCCGCATATGGTATCACAGTGAAAGGATGTTTTAATATTGTATCTAACAATTCCTGTTAATCGGCAAAACAATCGTCACAATATGATAAGAGAAGCGTGAATGCCACGAGATTAGTTATGTAATAAAACGCAGCTTACATGCAATTCGCAATTCTTTTCCGAGTATCCAGTGCCAAATTCCCACTCAAATGTATTGCCGTACATCACTTGCTCGATAACATACTTCGTGAGTTTTTCCATTGGATCTAAAATTTGCTCTAGCTTTTCGGCAAAGCCGATTTCTGCTTCGACCATGTAGAACTCGGACAAGTGTCTGGACGAGTTGCAATTTTCGGCTCGGAACGCAGGAGAAAAGGTCCATACTCGCTCTAGCCCGCTTAAAAAGAAATTCATGTGTTTGTAGCAAGGCAATACAATCCAGTCCCGTTTAGTTCAATTAAAATTAAAGCTATTACTTTATTAAAAAGTGAAATAAATGTACTGTCAAATTGTATCATTCCACAAGAAATTAAAAAATACCTGGTCATGGCCTCCAGGTGTAGCTGCCCAGACACCGTTAAATAAACTTTGGAGTCAAAAAATGCTTCCTCAATGTTCTTTGCGGGCATATCTTTGCGCAAATGTTTATGATTTTCGCAGTAATGGTTATCGTACTTTCGAGACTCATCAGGAGGTTTCTTCGTATGAGCATGAGAAAAAATAGCACCACATACTTCACACTTATGTGCGTGTTTATACTTCTTCCCGTCAGTTGGAAGATCATGGTGATCATGAGATTGTACATCCAAAATTTCCTTCGGGCTAATTGGAGTTGCAGAAACAACTTTCTGAGTCATGAAATTTTCGGACGCAGGCTTAACTAAAAAGACCTCTCCTCCTCCTTCACAATCGTGAGAGGTCAAGACTGGAGTGTGAATTTGTGTAAAGTCATTAGCAAAGAAAAAATCATTTACAGCTTTAGTGGCAGCACTTCGGAGACGAAAGTAAGAAGAAAATCTGAAGAAAAAAAGAGTCAGAGTCGTTTCCGAGTCGACGAAATAATTCGTAAACATTTTACTTTAGAAGACAGTACACATGTACTGTCTACTTGAGTACTAATAAATACTTACGTACTTATTCGTTTTCGAGCGTAAATGAAAAAATTGCCGCACGTAGTCATCTTCATAGACTATCTTGCCGCCAAGAGGATACTGTTTCTGGTCGCATAATCCAATAGTTTTAACTATTTCCAACGGATGAAGCTCAAGAAGCCCAGGGTTTTTTGGGGATGCTAATAATTCGCCCACAATTTTCACACTGCTGTGCATAGAAAGTTCTCTCGGCAATTTGTCCGTTGGGCAAACCACTGGAAGTCTATGAAATGAGGAGCCATCATTGACATCCAAGAACGTATTTTGCTTTTGCTTTCTCAGAGCTCGAACCCACCCCTGCAAAAATAACATATTGGCATGCAATTTATTGATAATGCAGTCTTTATATCGCTGAATCACATGTTTACCAGGCACTCCATACGCACTAAATCAAACGAGAGAAACAAGTGGGTACAGAACAAAAAGGAAATTATCAACACCTTTTATACAAAGCTATATACAAAGTATGCGTACTGTAGAGTTGGACACTACATCCGTACACAGAAGCTCACCTGGACGTGTACGACGTCCCCTGCCGCCTTCGTGTTTAAAATTGATTTGACCGACTGTCTAGGAATGCTAAGACCTATACTTGCACTGCTCGTGGAGCATTCGTCTAAGATGGGACCCGCTGTTGCACACGTTACACATCCACCATTATTTAACAGAATATGAGGAATTAACATAGATTTTCGCGTGAATGATTCCGCCTGCAGACGCCGGAAGATACAACCGGCAGAACCGAAGACAATCATGTTGACCAAACCTGAAAGCAAAAAGACGCCCATTTTCACTTCCAATAAGTCCTATACATTATACAACACGCAAGTAAACATCTTGGGAATAATTCTGACAACGTGATAACAGTCATCTGTTTCAGGCTGTGATAAAACACAAGTTAGCCGGTATTCACCGGAAATTGTAAGTCGCCCTAATTCGCTCCAGCGAGCGGCGGAATATAAAAGCTACAAATACGGAAGCGGCACGGTTAAATATGAATACTCGGTAATAAACTAATAAAGCAAATTGCAACTTGGGTTCTTGGGATGTTTAATGTTAATGAAATACGTGGTCCTACCTGTAGATGCGGATGGTTGAAAACAGAATGATTAATGATTATTATGGACAAGTTCTTCTGAATTCTGATCTCCAGCTGATGGCGGATCCCAGTGAATAGGGAATAAGAGAGAGAGATGGGGAAATAAGGTTTTTACTTTTTACGTGGTAGAGTCGTAGAGTGGTAGGTTGGTGCTGGTAGACCTGGTGCCTGGTAGGTGGTAGTTGGTAGTGACTGGAAGTGGAGGAGCTGGAGCAGATCAGCAGATTCGCAGATTCAGAGAGGAATCGAGGAATGATATCTTTCGCGCCTTTTTCCTTTGAATGCCGAGACGCGGTTTATATATAGATGCGTTCAAATTTCAAATACAAATATACTTTTTTCTTTTTTCTTTTGCTCATTCTGATTCTGCTCTCTCCATGGCTCCATCCTCCATCCATGTGCGTCCTCCTGCATGCGGTGAACGTGAACAATTAATAGTTGAGCAGTGAGCATGGTTTTTTTGTGCTCTTGCTTCCTGCATTTTACTCGATACAAATTCGCAAACAATCGCTATAAAACAATGAACTTCGCTAATTGTTAAACAATTAACTAACTTAGATACCTATATTCAACTCAAAACTGCCAAGTCAGAATTCGAGCAATATCTGTGAGTGACCTGCCACTTGATGTACTCACACTGACATTGGTGACAGGAAAAGGAAGCGACCCATGGTGTTATCAGGAGCTAGTTCTACATACTCCTGGAATTAAATAGTACGCTTAAGGTTAGACTTAACATTTAACGGTAAGGACGGCTTTGTGTCAACTGTCAACGTTAATTGTATTTCTTATTTGTTATACCTTGCTTCAAGCCTTCAACTGTTGCCTTCGACTCGTTCAGTGCTGGGTTAATGATGATTCATGTATTTGTTCATTTTCATTTCCAGTTGCGACTCCCAATTTATGAACGTGATGAAGGCCACTGCCGGCATACATTTCAAACGTAAGTTCCAAATGATATATAATAGATGACGAATTTCAGGAGTCTGTGGCTAACCCACTCATTATGGTGTAATAAATTGAATAGTTTTGATTTATTGTACCTTCTAGCTATCCGGTGGAAAGTGAGAGAAGACAGTAATGTTACTCGGGAGTTTTTTGTCAAGCAGCATTCACAAGAGAGTTGCGAGAAGAAACCACCTGCTAGAACCCTTTTAGTGATAAACGTACCTTCTTTCATATCGAGGGTAAGTTTGAACTCTTCAGATGTACATTTAAAAGATATTAGGTGCAATATCAGAAATGCTAATTGAACCAAATTGCGCGGTTGTTTAATTATTATGCACCACAATTGTTATAGTTGTGTTCTTATTAATGTCGCTCCTATACCGATGGGTTTTTATGACCTGTAGGTCAATTTGATGCATCTCTTCCAACAATTTGGGAAAATTGAAGATGTTTACATTCACCAAAATCCAACGTTGGCTTTACCTGAACCAGACGATCCATTGTTTCCAAAACGAAAAAATGCTGTTGTTGGGTATAAAGTGGCCTACCTAGTGTTCGAAAATAGTCAGACAGTTACAGAAATTATGGAAGTTAATGACGTTTCTCCTTTAATTTGCAACTCTATCGATTCGGGACTTGCAGGTAGGTTTTATTTACTCAAGACTTCTGAATCACGACATATAGGTTATAATGTTTCATAATAATATTCATGTCATAATTTTACAGCCTGGATTAAGTCTTATAATACGCAAATAGTACCTGAAAATCAACTGGAAGAAAGCGTGAAACAATTTATGCAAAATTACGAACGTCAGGAAATATTGCGAAAAGCAGAGGAAAAAATGAAGGATGGTGAACCTGATGAGGATGGTTGGGTTAGCGTTTCGCGAAGGTATTCCATCGCCTTTTTAAATTAATAAATATCCATAGAGTAAATTAATGCAAGGGTCTTATCCGTTGATCATCGCCTATTAATAATGTTTCAAGCACATGCATTTTCGAATTTATACACGGTTAATGACTGCGTTGGATTGGTGAATTCCCCTACCCCATACCAAACTAAAGTTATTTCAAGGCTTTCTTCGTGGTTATCAAAATGTGTCGTATAGAAGCTTTAAAATTTCTACGAATATTTATTAATTATACAGGGGGAAAGGCAAACGCTCAGGTGCTATCCGCAGCGAAAAAATGGAAGAAAGGTTAAAAGAGAAGAGACGACGATTTGAAAAAAGACTTCTGAATTTTACACCAACCCAGATAAAGGAGTCACGAGCAAAACGTAAGACACTTGTTCCTATTTACTTCTGTTTTAAAAGTAGGTTTTAAAATGAGTCCTTGTAAAATACGTACGCAGTATGCATGTAGACATAGTACATAGTACATATTTCATTTATTATTTATTGTGCAGAACTTGCGGAGTTGAAAAAGAAATTCGAAGAAGATAAGCAGCGCATAGCGATGTTGAAACAACAACGAAAATTCAAGCCATTCTGAGGACATCAGACATGATTAAATTTCATACCACGTATGCGTGTTATGTACGTGTATGTATATTGTATATAGTACTTCTACATATACATGTATTTTTCTATGGCGATTCTGTGTTGACTTTTTTCTTTGGATAGGTATTTTATGTTTCCGTGTCACGTCGTTTAAAGTGCGATATAAAGATGTTATCGCATTGATGTAATGTAAATATATTTGTGAGCAGCACCTGTAACTTGTGTATTATCGCAATTTGGAAGATAAAACCAAGTAAAGATAAAAGCTCTAAGTTGAATGCATATACTAGAAGGCATCTTTCATCTTGTTCCAAGTGTCAGTCTGCCGCCTCATGGAAATGGTATGCGCGTATATGGACATGGTTGGCGAATGTTGGTGGAAAAGTGGGTGCACGTAAGTGGATACAAAGCCTGGTGTCACTCATTGATTGATGGATTATTCGGAAATTGCGACTACTTGGTAAAAATGTAATCTATCACCTACAGATTAGAGTGTTGAATTTGAAGTGCTCGTCTCATGAAGGTCGCTGGAGAATGTGAAATTAACAATAACATAGGAAGGTACGGAAGTTACTGTACACGTACAGGTAGGTAGACATGGAAGTGACAAGGGTCGCGCGCGGTCCCGGCTAGGTCCGAGCTGAGGACGGATGGTGGTGCGAAGATGTTTAGGGATTGAGGTGCTAGGTGCTGAGTTGAGGACAAGGAGATTAGGGCGATGAAAGGGAATAAGATGAGGTCGACGAAGGAAATGGAATGGAGGGGGATGGGGATTCGGATTTCCGTTGGGGCTCGGAGATGGCGCCCAGGATGGGATATAGATTGGGAAGGGTGAGATTGAGAGATTGGGAGGACGGCACGGGCAGGGGCACGGGCAGCAGGAGAGCAGGACCTCCTCCTCTCTTACTGTCTTCTGTCTTCCTGTCTTGGGCATTTCCCCTTTCCCGTTCCCAGTGTAGCGAGTGCTAGTCTGCTAGCTCCTAGCGCTAGTGCCTATGCTCCTGCTATTGCTTCTGCTTGGGACGGGCTATATGAGGATATGGAGGATACGGGCATACGGGCTCTGAGACTCTGAGCACTGCTCTCATGCTCTGGGCTGTCAGTGCGGAGTGAAGAGCGGAGAGCGGAGCTGAGGAGAGCAGAGTGAGAGAGAGAGAGAGAGAGAGAGAGAGACTCGGCAGTCGGCACTCACATTGAGATAGCGGAGAGGCGAAAGGAGAGTGAGAGAGTGAGAGAGTGAGAGCGAGAGAGAAGTTGGAGTTGGAAGTGAGATGAGGACAAATCCTTAGTGGAACTCGCACGCACGCGGCACGTACAACTTTTTTTGGCTCGGCATTAAAATCAAGGAGGCATTGAGGTTGAGGAAGACAGTCCAGTGCAGGAAGGAGGAAGGTAGTGAGTAAGTGTAAGTGATCGTCGTTCCAAGGATATTATTACTATTAATCAACTAGAAAAATCACCCATTTTCAGGTGAGTAACTGGCTTTCGTTTTTCAAGTTGGAGCGCTGTAGGGACACCCACAAGTGCCATCCATTTCCCTTGATAGCTCGGACACGGAGCCCGTCTCCCTTCGCACCCGTCCGCAGTCTCTAGCTCTCATAATTGTCCTCCCAGGCATGTTCACAACAGGTATTCTAGGCTTCTAGGGCCCAACCGCCCAACATCACAACATCACAGAAACCCACAAGATTTTTTTGCACTGGCAGTTGAAGAGAAAATAGAACGGCGGAGTGGGCGTATGTAATTCCATGAAGACTATATAGGAATTATTCAACCCACAATGTAGATCATATTTATTAGGCCGTGATTGCATTGCCAATTGCAGAGATGGCGACTAGGCGCCCCATCCCAATCCCAATCCCTCCTCAAGGGGAGATCTAGATTCGTTCCAAGGCACATTTTTACATCTCTTCACTTTTTACTCCTTGTAGTTTCTACTTGTTACCAAAACTCTACTCCTTTGCGATTTAACCCTTCTCCCTGAGTCATTAGCAGAATGAGTCACTTGACTGGCCTCCGTCCCCCGTAGGTATGCATGTGAATAAGGCCTGCAATTAGAGATGGACCTCTTTAATTGGTCCTTAGTTAATGTCATCCGTTTTATTGCTTAACCTTTGCGGTTCTCAGCCGTCCTTTACATTTAGCACTTGGATGTTAATTAGTAATGGATCGGTAGGAAGGAGAAGGAGTCAAGTTACATAGTTACATCCACTCCGCCATGAAGGCAGACGAGAAAACCCAATTTTTACTCTCTCGAGCTTCTTTTGATCCTGAAAACTTTAGATTATCCTACAGTTTGTTTTTACACATTCACAGATACAAAAGATACAAAATTGACATTCAATTATTTCAGTCTGGAGTGTGCATTTTGTAGTTTCTAGTTGAAACTGTCCTCCTTTGGACTCAATGGCTATGCTTCCACTTATATGTTGAGATCGTTTGAAGGCATACGAGGCCACAAGAAGTCAATTAAGCGTAAAGACGCGGTATATGTGTCTTCTCCCACATGTGTTGCAACATTTTATACCATCAAGTTCGCAATATTAGAATAAAAGGAACATTACATTTTCTTGTAGGAAAACCGAAAGGTCAGTTCTAAGAATGTCGCTCAGTGACACTGAAATTCATGAGCTCTTTTTGTACCCTTCTTGGCTTTGTGTGCACAGTGGACACACTCTGTCTCACACCATTTTCTCATACTTTATTACCAATTATCCACATATACTGTATGTGTATACATAACCGATTTTAGCATTAGAAATGTGATGTTGAAGGCACATCGGAAAGGATTGAAGCGGTTCTGGGCAAGGATGATTGTGTGACGTAGAGTGAAAGTGATCAATCACGTAACGCCGTTCTGTTATTACCATCTATTTTATGCTTCATAGTTACTCATTAAATGTGTAATTATAGCCAGAGTCTGTTTTGTGATTCAAGGTTTTAATAGTACTTTGGTTCCTCAGTTCTTGATCAAAATTCATCGCAGCTACGCGAAGTAAAAAGAGTATGCAAAAGCCTACATTCCGCCTCCCACTAGAAACCACAAAGAAACTTGCAGTTTTAACCAACAGGTTTTAAACCAAAGTACCTACGTAGAAAAATATTTTGATCGGACCGAAATTGAGCAAGTAAGCACCACCGACATGATCTGGGGAGAAAATCTGTAGGAAGCATTTGATCTAGTTGAAAAGACTTTTGAAACCAAAATATATAGTTAGGTCGATGTGGCTTATACAGTTCGTCTACAGATAAAACACCTAATAATTTTTAAGCCACTATTGCGTCGCGTATGTTGTAGTACAGACGAAAAATGAGATGCAGTGCGTCTACAGTAGATACATTCGGCTTGACGTATACACTGTATACAGTGCTTGTATACGCCAACTCATTCAAACGTTATGACAATTTAAATGAGAGAGTTCCCGTCTTATTTAAATCAGGCACATTTATGCATCCTTGATCTGAACACCTTTGGAAACGTCGTTCTGTATAGACAAAAAAAATAAGGCAGCAGCAAGTGGCAGCAGTGTGATTTAATAGTGTGCTTTACTGCGTATCTGGAAATGTGTTTACACAAATTAAAAAACAATTTGTCCGAGGGAAAAGAAAGTTATTCTTTTTATTTTTTGAGTCAAGTCAAGACAGACGACACTGTGTGCATAGGTATTGGAGAATCCAGTGAATCACTTGATTGTATGTATTTATGTACTGGCATACTATAGAAACACATTTGTGCGAAAACCGGCGAGAGATGGACAATGGCATTCTCTATTCACACAATAAATGTCCTTCCTGCGCCTATTCCGATTGCACAATGCATTTAGCACGGAGAATAGAAAGTAACATCCGATCAGATATGTATAGGAAGACACCCGGAAGTGAGTAAAAGCAGAGAGAGAGAGAGAAAGAGATGAAGAGCACCAGATGTGTAGGTTCGCCTAGCTATTTTGGACATTTTTCCGCTGTCGTTAAGGGGTTGGATAGTACTATATAATACAAACAAACCTAAAAGTGAGCACACCAAGAGATACGACAAATTACCAATTGTTTTGTTACAAAATGCGAAGTGTTTGTTTTTTGTTATTAAAATAACGCAGGAGGCAGTATTTACACTTCTGCGAACATAAACGCTATTTTAGACAACAATTGAGTGAATATAAGTAAAACATTAATAATTTGTTTTTGACTAAATTAATTAACAAGAATAACTGCATCAAAACAAAAACTTGACATACTATTATTACTTTATTACTGACTCATTCATTCGATTATAATGATACTAGATAAACGGAACTGTGTTAATATAAAATGAAATGGGTCAGTTTGTTTTTTACCGCCAGTAATTATGCATCATGACAGCTCAGAAGAATCACCAACAGTTGACCAGTTCCCTAAATATTAATGATACACGCTTGTGTAAGTAGTATGTATTTTAATTTTTTCTTGTGGTTGGTGACATGTTAGCAAAACAATCCCTTAATTGAATCACTTTTCCCATTGCCTCGGGAATCGTATTGTAAATTGGAAGGCCTTTGCATTTGCGTCAATCAAAATTGGATTGTGACTTGTCACTTGTCAGGTCACCTAAAAATTCCGTCCCTGCAATACTGAAAACTGCAATTTTCTTCTTGAGTAGCAGATGCATTTCTTGTTTGTCCGATCCAGAACTTTCCGGGAATTAAATTTTTATTCGTCAGGCGGTAGTTCGTCAGCTATAGAATGAAACCACGTTTCAAAAATAATTGACACAACACAACACAAAAATTTAGAACAGTAAACGATTGTATAAACTGTACTTGATGTACTTACTACGGCACGTGAAAATGTTAAAATTAAAAGTTTCATTTAAAAAATACATATAATTTAAACTCCCATACTCATTAAATGAGTTTAGTTTTACATACATAGACGAACTTCCATGTATCATCAAAAAATACTTTATTTCAGGGATTGGAATCCGACTAGGCAATCAAACGAATTTTGAATAAACTCACTCTTAGGATTTTAAAGTCCTAAAAAAACCTATGAATTCGGATTCCGGATGCCCACTTCGATTCCTATTCCCAATTCCTATTACAACAAAATAACTGCCTCGTCACCTACAGCTACAGCTAAAACCATATAACGTATACGTATACATATACATTATACGTGAATGTAAATACATTTTTACACCACATAAGAGCTCGACCCAAAGTTTGTTGAAATTTCCATTCACAAATAATATTTCATCCCAATTCCGCTGTTACTGAAATACTAAATACTACATGCGAGTTAACAGATTTTAATGGGATTACCGGTATATAGTTTATTTGAAGAAACGTGTGATCGCATTGAGCAACGTAAGCCCGCTGGAATTTTATGAAAATGCTTTGAGAAAATGGCCTTTTGGGTGCGCCAGGTCAGTTGACCATAAAATTATGACAGGGTTAAACGAGAGCGGACCGGGGTAAAACAGTTGCAGTCTCCGTTTCAGATCCTCAAATCCTCACAGACAAGCTATCCAGGCATTTGGAGCACATTATTTTATTCGGTACAGCTCGTGGATAATTTAAAATAGGTTTTAACACTGTAAGTAATCATCGGCCGATTTGATTGATCAAAAACTTGTTACATGTGTATGAGTTTTTACAGGCTTAAAAATAAGCTGCTGCAATCTCGGCGATTTCAAATCGGGTATATGGACATATTTTTATACATCCTGTATAAAATACACTTTACAACGATACAAGCCAACTCCGCGAAACTTAGGTGGCTTCAGTTCGTATTCGTACTTCATACACGCAAAGACACTTATTTGACCTACCATTCTTTACTACAGTATTATAGTGGTGTGTGTGTGTATACGTGTACACGATCATCATTGTATCATGTAACTTACTTTCCAGTATTATTAACTAGTCTATAATATGTATCTTATCTTGCGAGTGTTTAGGAGCTCAACAGGGACTTATTTTTCATACTCCTGTCGTCCTCCCAATGCATTCTCCCAGAAACTTGTACAATTGGGCTATTTACGTCAACTCCTCCTTAACTTGCGCTATTATCATTCATTGTGTTCTGATCTGATGTATCAGAACTTTTTTTGTTCTGAATTTTCAGTTATTTTTGTTCCCGATTCGGAGTGGATTTACTTCTGATTTTCGAGGATAGTTCCATAATAAATGTCCACAAGAATCCATTGTAATGAAAATGAAAGTAGTGAAAAAATGCTAAAATATGTATGTCAATTTCGTACACCTCTAGTTAACAGTAATTCAGTAATTTCCACGCCATTACATAATTTTGCCAAAAATTGGGCATTTAAATATTAATTTTTCAGGTTTCACGCTTATAGAATTCGCTTGCATCGCGTTGCAGCACAGTATCCAGTAGTATACATATTTGCTGTGCATAGGTGTTTAATTAGCTCGTTCGTTTGCACTTCCATTGTTTTCTTTCTCTAGTGTTCTAGTCCCATTCCCATCTTTTCCGTAGTTCGCCTTTAAATCCTCTCCCCTCCTCTTTCTCGGGCTCTGTCCCCTCCGTCCCTCTTTTACAATTTTTTGTGTATCAATAGTTAATCAATTGTTTCTACCTCACATGTTCCTGTTATTATTATCGCTTTATGCTTTCGGCTGTCTTATTGATAGTTCCTATCTTGCACACATATGACATTAAGTCGCACGAGAACTAACACAGTACAGTGGACACGGAACCTATTCACTATATCATTATACATATACATATACGTAGATAGACGTACACGTGATAAGCACGTAATATTGTAAGCCTATGGCTATACATGATTTCGTCGGGAAGAACTATGAAGCTCAAGCTTGTTCTGTACGTGCTCCGACACCCGCTCCCGCTCAAGTCAATAGTCAATATAGCGGATAGCTGCTGTGCCTAAGCCATGACAGGTCTGTCTCACAATTACTGTTGCATGAACTGCACAAAACATTCATGACTAATGTGCGATGACCGCTGCGTCAGTTTCACCTGCTTTCTTGGGCAGTAAACTGCTTCCATTGATTGTAGTGTAAGCTATACATATTACTAGCGTAGAGAAATGCTATGGCTAATTTGAAGTCACAAGGTACAGGAATCGCAAAATTGTGAAGTCTTTGAGGCGGTTAAAAAATAATTCCAGTTCACCAACGTCTGGTCCACAAAAAGACATATCATCCTGCATGAAAACAATGAATTTCTCCCTTTATCTATCTTCTTGCTTTCTGTAACACTATCCCCAGCTCCTGTGAACTTGCCCACATCTTTTCTTCTATTCCCAGTTCTTCCCTCGTAATTAGAGGACTTTAGCACCCGCCCGCAAACACAAACACTAAGGCAAACGCTAAATTAAACTTTAATTTTGAACACTAAATCAAACACTAAAACCGGATTTTAGTGTTTGCTTTTACGTAAAATCAAGTATACGTGAACACAAACGTTGCTGGAATAACCGGCGGCGCGCGTAGCGGCGCCACCGAATTTGAATTTAGTGTTTACGTTTGTGTTTGCGTTTGGCGGAGGGCTTGCTAAAGTCCTCTATTATTAGAGCATTTGCGAAGAGAGTACGTGTACGAAAACGACAACGTGTGCGGGAT